>JAIUZE010001845.1:0-27760 GCA_022085475.1 Heliosperma pusillum | reverse complement strand
AAAACCAGCTGGATAGAAAGATTAAAGCACTACGTTCAGATCGTGGTGGCGAATATCTCTCGAATGAGTTTGATCAACACCTTAAAGACTGTGGTGGAGTACTACAGTTAACTCCACCTGGAACACCACAATTGAATGGTGTGTCCGAACGGAGAAATCGAACATTGCTTGATATGGTTCGATCCATGATGAGTCACACGAATGTACCTGACTCATTGTGGGGTTATGCTCTTTTGTTAGCTGCCCTAATACTTAACCGAAGTCCGTCTAAAGCTGTAGACAAGACTCCATATGAATTATGGAAGGGAACGGTCCCTAACTTGTCCTTTATTCGGGTTTGGGGCTGCGAGGCTTATGTCAAGTGGAGACACAAGGATAAGCTCGGCCCACGATCACTCAAGACATACTTTATTGGTTATCCAAAAGGAATGTTTGGTCATTACTTTTATTCGCCTACCGAACAACTTGTTTTTGTTGCGGCTAGTGCGAAGTTTCTAGAGAAAGAGTTTCTCGAGAACAAGGCGAGTGATAGAACCTTCGATCTGTCGGAGATTCAAGAACCAACGATCGAGCAACCGATGGAGGAAGATGTTCCTTCATCTTCTGTTGCGGTTAATATTCCTGAGGAACCTAGAAGGTCGGGTAGAGTCTCCATACCTCCAGACAGAAACATTGGTATGGTCGAGGAGCACGATAGAGACGATGTTTTGCTCCTAGAGAATAACGAACCCGCTACCTATAAAGGAGCGATGACCTGTTCCGACTCAAAGCTATGGCTTGAGGCCATGCAATCCGAGATGGACTCTATGTATGAGAATGACGTATGGGATCTGGTTAATTTGCCTGATAAGGTTCGGCCTCTTCAGTGCAAATGGCTTTACAAGATAAAGCATTCCGTAGGGGGACAACCAGACACCTATAAGGCACGACTAGTGGCAAAAGGTTTCACTCAAGTGCAAGGATTGCATTATGATGAAATTTTTGCACCCGTAGTCATGCTGCGTTCCATTCGGATAATCTTAGCGATTGCTGCTTTTCATGACTATGAAATTTGGCAGATGGACGTGAAAACCGCCTTCTAAAACGGTAATTTGGAGGAGGAGTTGTACATGGTACAACCCGAAGGTTTCATTAACCATAAAAATCCTAAGAAAGTGTGCAAGCTTAAGCGTTCCATTTATGGACTTAAGCAAGCTTCTCGGAGTTGGAATCATCGTTTCGACCAAGTCATAAAAGCAAATGGTTTCTCTCTTATCTTCGGTTAAGGTATGGTTAAAGAACCATTTCCAGATGAAAGATCTTGGCGAGGCACATCGCATATTGGGAATCTGTCTCTACAGAGATAGATCACGATAGATGTTATCACTCAGTCAGGAGTCTTATATAGATAAGATTCTTGAAAGGTTCAGCATGACCAACTCCAAGAAGGGGTATCTTCCAATGACGTCTGGAATGCATTTGAGTAAAGCTCAAGCACCCAAGACATCTGAAGAGGTCGAGCGCATGAGTCGAATTCCTTATGCATCAGTTATAGGATCGATCATGTATGCCATGATATGCACACGTCCAGACGTGGCATATGCTTTGAGTATGACCAGTCGGTACCAAGGCAATCCAGGTGAAACACACTGGATGGCTGTTAAAAATATCCTTAAGTACCTACGGAGGACTAAGGATTGGGTATTGACTTATGGTGAAGAGACTGAGCTTTGCGCAACCGGTTACGCAGATGCTAGCTTCCAAACGGATCGGGATGACTCAAAATCTCAGTCTGGATTCGTATTTACTCTTAATGACGCTGCGGTTAGCTGGAAAAGCTCCAAGCAGAGTGTTATAGCAGATTCTACGACTGAGTTCGAGTACTATGCCGCTTCAGAGGCTGCAAAGGAAGCTATATGGATGCGTCAATTCTTACAAGGACTTGCCATAGTTCCTAGTTCGAATGACCCGATCACCATCTATTGTGATAATAGTGGTGCCATCTTCCAGGCTAAGGAGCCTAGGTCTAGCAACAAAGCTAGACATGTACTTCGGAAGGCTCACATGATCAGAGATTACGTGGAGCAAAAGGAGATAGTGATAGACAAGATTGCTACGGATGATAACATAGCAGATCCTCTCACTAAACCGTTAAGACATGATAAGCATGTAGGGCACGTTACTTCCATGGGAATTAAACGTGTTCCTGAGTTTTATTAGCTGTTTGTATGAATTAGATACATCTTTTTCATATACTAATAATAACTTCATCGTATTGTTTTCATATTTTGTTTTTCATGTGGATTGTATGGACAACATTGAACACCACAAAGTGAACTGAATAAAATTATATGTGTTTTGGTCCGTAATCGCCTACATGAGCTGATAACTCTGGCTATTATATTGTTGAGTCGATTGATGGTGGGTTCAACGAGCCATAAGTCAAACTGTTGACTGATCGATCACAAATACGAGTTATAAGGATACCTCGTAGGACAGTGTAATTCGTGACGACGTTATGGAGTCCTAAATGTTTAACAACATTCGGTGCCAGGTCGTGGCTTGGACGTCCATAGTGTTCCTAGAGTCGATTCTTTTGACTATCGACTGTCTCTTGAGATTAAGGCAGTTTTTGGGTGACTTTGGTTTCTTTCTCACGGTCAACCGTAACAGGAGGCCAAGCAGATTTTTACTGGGTCATTTCATACTGTGCTTACATCTGCAGGATTCGACTTGAGGAAAATATCCAACCCTTTATCAGGTTTTGTTATTTCTCAGGGCCACTCGAGGAGTAGTAACTGAAATGCATGGCCATGCTTGAATAATGATTCGTTTATCAGTTGAGTTACTCTATAGTCAGGAAAACCACTCTTGATACAGATCACTTGTAAAATACGACCTTTGTGAATGCGGACTTTGCAAATTGTTTTACATTGAGTGGGAGAAATTTAGGGATATGAGAATCGGTTATCGCACATACACTTGTAAGGACAAGTGGGAGATTGTTGGAGCTAGTGTCCTCCACAGTTAGTGTGATAACAGCTAAGGTTCACAGGGTATACTTTGTATTATAATCAGTTGATTAACGTTTATCGATAACGGTTGGCTTGCTAGATAAGTTTGACGTTATTGTAATACAGATGGCGGTGATCAACTGATCCCTAAAAGTCACACCTAAAGGATGTGTTTGAGAGATGTGATTATTTGAGAAAATAATCATATTGATGCCTTATTAAATGACTAAAAGGTTAGTCGAAGTATTTGACTAAAAGGTTAGTCAAATGTGATGATGATACGATTATTTAATAACGATTAAATAATGTTAGCTGGTGATTGAATATAAAATGTTATATTTAATCAATGTATATAATGTCGGTCTAAACTAAATGTAAACTGTTATATTTAAGTTGGCGGATATGTGTTACACGATATTATTATAGTATTGGTCCAGCATTAATCGGTTTATGTGACGCTCTATTACTAGTAATAATTAGATGACATATTACATTATGTACATATAATATTATATGCTAATTACCTAATAGAGGTTGAGATAAATATGGAAACTAGGGTTTTTGATAATTTTTCTTTTCCTCTTGAATTCTCGGCTCAAGGGTGATAAAAAGAAAAGATAAGACAAACCCTACACTACTAAACATCTCACGGCACACACAAAGAAAAGAAGAGAAGGAAAAATTCTGATTTTTAATTCTCTGATTGATCTTCATATTCATCATCATTTATACACACAAAATTAGAAGTAATTTTGGGTATTCGTTCTAGCACGACGAAGGCATATCTAGAACCATCTTGGGTGTAACGATTAGGAGAATACCTACTTTGGTATTTGTTCTTAGGCCTTTTTACTAGGACCAAAGGTTATTTCTTAATCTCATGTTTTGTTATGCAATTTCATTTATGACTAGAAATTCATATAGTTATAATTTCATTATAATCCGAAAAATTTAAAGGGGAGTATACCGATATTTCCCACAGTATTTTGGGTTCGGGTGTGAGCTAGCGGGCGTTGGCCTGGATGATTCACCTCTAGACGTTCCTTAGCTAGTTGCTAAACAACTTTGTCTTTTGTTAACATTTTGAGAGACTCCGTCTCTTGTAGTATATTATACTTTAAGTTTGTAATTATTTGACATTCCTCGTACCTTTCCTTTAGCATGTAAAAAGTTTTAAAAACACCGTATTTTCCGCTAATTAAATCACATGCTTATATGTTTTATTTCCGCATTCGCGAGGGTTGACACAAATGTAACTTACTCCACCCACTCAACGACGACTAATTAATACCATTATTGGTAAACAAATTTTTATTTATGACGGGTATATTCGTCACACGTTTCTTGTGGGTCATATATAACTCACACGGGTAGAAAAAGGCAAGTTATTTGTGATTGCTTAGATTAGTCTTATCTAACCGAGTGGAAGATATGACAACGTAACCATTTAGAAGCTATATCCGCCACCACACAGACTTATTGTTACTTACTTGTATTAGAAAAGGCTAATATAAGGAAAACACATAATCGCTAAATAACTCAACGATATGAAACAAAGTCGTTGACGTCCCAACAACTTGACATAAAAAAGCCAAAGAATGTTTTTGCAAATTTATTTTGTAGAATTGACCAACTTTACAACAAACTCGAAGTAATTTTTTTATATATTTTTCTATTTACTTACAAATCACAAAGGATGCTAAACTTGACTAACAATTTAACTAAAAGTTGCTTACTAAGGGACTTATTCCGTAGCTCAGCTTTGTACATCCCTCTGCTCGGTGATCTCATTTTGTGTAGTTTCTTTTTTATGAAGTCCATTTTGTTAATTTCTTGCTGGACTTTGAGCACCATTTAATTAAAAATTTCAGTATTGTGGATCCGTTTTTATATTTTAATATTCTTTTGTACATATATGGTACATTGTATTTATATAGATAATAATTAATTGATAAATATGTATTCTGTATTAGTTTAGTACATGAGTTTGTATTCTGTAGTAGTTTAGTACATGAGTTTTAACTTACGCCTCACTGAGTGATTTGTGGTGAAAGTTTTGAAAAAAAAAAAAAGCATAAATACGGGTGATTAACAGAAAAAGAAAAAAGCAACTTTTTCCCCTAATTTTCTGAGGAAGAATGCTCATTTTCTTTCACAAGAATTATTCTATTTTATATTCCAATCACACTTATTTACCTTTTCATTATCAAGTAAATTTACAGCCATCCGATCGTGTCGAAACATAATCCGGACCATTGAAAAGTAATGGACCTCCATTTCTTTTAAATAAATGGAGATGATCGTTACTCTATTTTTCTCCATGTTACCATTTTTAGGTTAGAAATTAACAAAAATTAACGGTATCTAGGCTAAAATGTAATATAACTAGAATATATATATTTGTTATCAAATATCTTTAATTTCACAAAAAAACAATTATATATAAACAAAAAGATTAGAGATGGTATTATATACGGATATTCCCACGGTACCCCTTAAACTTGACATTTTCCCCGAAGTAACATAATTTTTCCCCGAAAAACTTTAAGTGGCCATAACTCGTTTTTACAAAATCAGAAAATGAGGATTTTTTTTCAAATCGTTCATCTTTCCGAGAGCTACGATTCGAAAAAAAATAAATGTCATATTTGGATTCCTTGATTAATTAGGAGTTTTTTATTGAACAAACTTTGACTGATTATATCTCTTGGTCACGAGTTCCGAACTCGCCAACTTTTTTTTCAAATCGTAGTTGTTGGGCAAATGAACAATTTGAAAGAAAATCGACATTTTCCAAGCTTGTAAACATGAGTTATGGTTACTTAAAGTTTTGCGAGGCAAAAATTTGGATATTTCAGGCAAAATGTCAATATACCGAAATACCGCGTGAATTTTTCGTATTATATATCAATGAATTTTTTTCAAAAGTAGGCTTCTAGATATAAATAATTAACGAAATAGGTTGAATTTGAAATTAATATCCCAAAATGGGTCCACGTAGGATCGGGTTTGCGGAAGCTAGAAGACTAGAGGGCAAGTCGCTCCCCGGGTAAGCGACTTGCCTTTTTTGCGCAAGGTAGAGTCGTAGAGAGCCAGTCGCTCCCCGGGTGAGCGACTTGATTCGCATTATACGAGCACGACCCCCTTTCCCCCTTTCATTGTTCATCCTCAAATTAAAAAAAAAACCCAAAACGAAACCCTAACACCCATATCCTACGAATTTCTCCCCAAAATTACTCCAAATCATTCAATTACTTTCACTACAACTCAAGTTTTTAGTCTTTAGACACTAGTAAACTACTATTTGGGTGTTTCTTGTTCAATTTTCTACCAAATACAAGGTATTAGCTAATACTTTAACTCTTTCTTAGTAATTGATTGGTGTAGCTAGTTGTTATAGTTTATGCTTATTACGGTTTATACATCTAGATTTGTCGAATTTAGGTTGTTATTAGTGTTTTAGCTTTACTTGTTATTGTTATAGTTATGGAGAGAAGCCATTTTCCCTTATTGTGTTATTGTGATGGTGAAATAGTTGAAGAAGATGGGTGTGTAAACTATGTAGGTGGAAGAGAGTCTTTTGTTTTTGCTAGTAGTAACATGAGCTATAATGACCTTCTTAATGAGATATACACTTCAATTGGGGTTGATAATAATAAGTTCAAATTAGTCTTGAAAATGAAATACCCTAGCCTTGGATGTTTTAAAGTTGTTTCTCTTGACAATGCTCGGTCTTTACAAGCAATGTGGGCTAGTATATGTCATTCAAAGGCGGGTTCCATGGACATTTATATTGAGTTGGTACCAATTGAACAATCTCAAGTTAGTAATGCAAATGTAGCATCAAATGTGTCATTTACTAGGTTGTTAAATGACACCAATCTATTTCCCAACAATTTTGGTGATGATCGTTATGTGTCGTTATTAACAAATAATATCGGAGTAGAGATTGGTGACGGTAATATTGAAGGGGATGAAGTTGATGATGATTTTGATCTAAGACTTGAGAATGCTAGTGATGACGATGATGAGGATGAGTATGAGGATGGCACTGATCTTGTTACTCCTACCGCTCCAAATCCGGAATTCACTAGTATTCCTAGAGTTTATGAAACACAAGGGAATAATTGGGCTAATTGGAAAAATGTTGTCCCCTATGATGTTCGGGGAGAGTTTTGTGTTGGTCAAACATTTCCTAATAAGAGATCTTTGACGGAAGTAGTTACGTCTTACAATCTTAGTGTGAATCAAAGTTTCAAAATTCATGAGTCAAAACCTGAAACGGTGACATACAAATGTGGGAGAAGACCGGTAGGATGTAATTGGACTTTAAGAGCCACCCAAAAAAAAGAAAACTTGATGATTCTTTTTCTATTGTGACTTATAAGGGTCCTCATGAGATATCATGTGTGGGGGACACCATGCCTATAGACCACCGAAACTTGCGAAGAACTTTCATTAGTAATGCCATTAGAAATATTGTTGAGGCAGATTGGGGGTTGAGTGTAACTGCTATTATTGAAATAATAATTGATAAATATAACTACAAGATCACCTATATGAAGGCTTGGAAGGCTAAGCCAAAAGCTCTTGCCGATATATTTGGTGATTGGGATTTGTCATATAGGGAGCTTCCTCGTTACTTTGAAGCTTTGAAAGAAGCTAATCCTGGTACTGTTGTACAATTTGTAAATTATGAGGTAGAGGATGACGATGACAACGATGACAACGATGACAACGAGGTCATATTTGGTAGAGTTTTTTGGGCTTTTGGAGCATCAATCAAGGGGTTCCCTCATTGTCGTCCCATAATAACAATAGATGGGACTCATTTGTATGGTAAGTATAAGGGTGTTTTAATGATTGCTATGGGTGTTGATGCGAATGATCAGTTATACCCTCTTGCTTTTGCCATTGTTGAATTAGAGAGTACGGAGACATGGTCATGGTTTTTGGCTTGTATTAGATGTTTGGTTACACAAAGAGAAGGTCTTTGTGTAATATCTGATAGACATCCGGGTATCATAAAAGCCATGAATCAACAAGGTTCTGGGTGGGAGGAACCATTTGCATTTCATAGATTTTGTATAAGACACCATGCTTCCAACATCAATACAAGATACAAAAATACAAAATTGAAAGAGTTGTTTAGTTGGACAGCTTTTCAACATCAACCCATCAAGTTTAATAGTGGCTTAGCAAAGTTGAATGAACTTAGTCAAGAAGCCAAAGCAGAGTTAGATAGATTACCTTTATCAAAGTGGTGCATTTGTCACGGTGGCGATTTAAGGTATGGAATCAAGACAACTAATTTGGCCGAGGTGTTTAATAATGTGTTAAAGGGAGCTCGTTTATTACCAATCACTGCTCTTGTCAAAGTAACCTTCTTTAGAGTCAATTCTTACTTTGTTGAAAGACGAGAATTTGCAAAGTCGAGATTAATGGATGGATTGAAAATTTCTCCAGTAGTCACCAATGCTCTTGAAAAGAATTTTGCAAAAGCAGCACATCATAAAGTTGAGTGCTATAATTACGAGACTGGTATTTTTCAAGTTAAAACTGGGAGAGGTCAAAGAGCAGCTGGAAAGGGAGGACATAGACAAACGGTTCATTTGTCTAAGAGAACTTGTACTTGCAACAAGTTTCAAATATATCATTTTCCATGTTCTCATGTAGCTGCGGTTTGTAGAACTTACAATCTATCCGCGGAGTAATATATTGACCCATTTTTTACCTGTGGAGAGTATTTGGGTTCTTACAAGCCTAATTTTCATCCGGTACCTGATGAACGCCATTGGCCTAATTGGGAAGGTGAAATTGTTTTACCTAATTTGGAAATGAAAAGACTTAGAGGTCGTCCTAAATCAAAAAGAATTCACAATGAGATGGACGAAGTTTCAACGAACGTAAGATACTCTTGCTCCTTGTGTCGTAGAAAAGGACACAATAAGCGAGGATGTCCTCTAAAAAACCGTGAAGTTGGATCCGGGTAGATTTTTTTTTTACACTTATTGCTAATGTATATATTAACCATTTAAAATGTATAAATACTAATGTTAATCTCCGATTTACTAATGTTGAAGGTCTCATGGATCCGGGTCCACTTAATCCTGAAATCCTTACATTACAAGCGGGTCACCGAAGTGAAGCTGTATGGGAGGGAGTGGTAAGTATTTTTAAATTTTTTTCCAATCCTACATGATAATCTTATTAACTGTATATTTATATTTTAATCTATCATATTTTGTGTCATGCAGGATCAAGGTCCGTTAAAATGTAGGGTACACTTGAGGGCAAAAACCGAGTTCCATGTTCATTCTAGAGTTCGTGCTTTCATCCGGGAGACTCAGTTTCACGGAGTTCATAGGTTTACTTTTTTGTATGCCGATCCGGATTTGATTACCGCTTTGGTTGAGAGGTGGAGGGAGGAGACCCACACA
Source organism: Heliosperma pusillum (assembly GCA_022085475.1). Lineage (NCBI taxonomy): Eukaryota > Viridiplantae > Streptophyta > Magnoliopsida > Caryophyllales > Caryophyllaceae > Heliosperma > Heliosperma pusillum. The sequence continues at coordinate 18,327 of JAIUZE010001845.1, read as the reverse complement.
TTTCATTTTCCCATTGGTGAAGTCACGATGACTTTACAAGATGTGAATGTGTTGTTTGGTTTGCGGGTAGTTGGCAAGCCGGTTACGGGGAAAGGTGACTATTATTGGCCCGCTTTGTGTGAGCAGTTGTTGGGACTTAGTGTAACACCCCACATTTGTTGAAGAGGTCCATTGATAAGTTTAAATGACTAGTGCTTAAAGGGATTGTAAGTACTACTCATATCAACAAAGTGCACTTTCTTTTCTGGTCATCCATGCAAAAGAACTCAAAAGTTAAGCGTGCTTGACTGAGAGTAGTCTTAGGATGGGTGACCTCCTGGGAAGGTTCCCGGGATGTGCATGAGTGAGAATAAAATGCGCTGGAAAGGACCTGTGTTGATTTGTGGGCCATGTACACAGCCTGGAGAGCTATCATGAGTGACCGCTCCCGACCCAAGGTTTGGGCCGGGGTGTCACAAATGGTATCAGAGCAACCCTGCGACCGTGTGGTGATGGAGGCAGTTGTTATACGCTCCATTGTGATCACCCACCTAGCGGGGGAGGCTTCTGGGTAAGCGGTTATGCTCCCAGGCGCAACGAGGACGTTGCGTTCTTCAAGTGGGGGTGATTGTAACACCCCACATTTGTTGAAGAGGTCCATTGATAAGTTTAAATGACTAGTGCTTAAAGGTATTGTAAGTACTACTCATATCAACAAAGTGCACTTTCTTTTCTGGTCATCCATGCAAAAGAACTCAAAAGTTAAGCGTGCTTGACTGAGAGTAGTCTTAGGATGGGTGACCTCCTGGGAAGGTTCCCGGGATATGCATGAGTGAGGACAAAATGCGCTGGAAAGGACCTGTGTTGATCTGTGGGCCAAGTACACAGCCTGGAGAGCTATCATGAGTGACCGCTCCCGACCCAAGGTTTGGGCCGGGGTGTCACACTTAGGCCAGATAGACAAGAACTAAAAGGGTTGGGATTGAAGTTGAGTTGGTTAAGTGGCAACTTTTCGGGTCTACCACCGGATGCGGACGAGGAAACCCTTCATCGCTATGTTCGAGCCTATATACTCTTTCTGATCGGGAGCGTGATTTTTCCTGATAAGAGCGGGAACGAGGTTTGTATTCTTTTCTTGCCGTTATTGGAGGATTTGGATGAGATAGACGAGTATAGTTGGGGTTCCGCCGCACTTGCTTGTTTATATAGAAATTTGTGTGGAGCATGTAGAAGGGGGAAGAGTGAAATATCCGGGCCTATAGTCCTTCTTCAATTATGGGCTTGGGAACGATTGAGCGTAGGTCGTCCCCAAATTATTTCAATTATGAATGAACAAGTGGGAGAAGTCTACCCATTGGGCTCTCAAATGGTTGCGGGAGTAGATCCTTTGGGATGCAAATGGTTTTTGGTGGATCGTAAGTACGTATAAGGACCATAGGCTTGGTCTTGTGGCTTATAGGGATTTGTTTGATAAGCTGACTAAAACACAATTCAATTGGCAACCTTATACACAAGACATCCTTCAACATCTTCCCAAAATTCGTTATGAGGACCCGGAGGAGTGGGTTGTTATCGCTCCTTTAATATGCTTTGAGATTGTTGAGATGCACCTACCTAATAGGTGTGTTAGGCAATTTGGATGTCATCAAACAATACCACCCGACTGTGACACGGTTCTTACCCTCCACAAGACTGACAAAAGGGGAAATAACAGAGATTTTGCAACCGAGTTTGCAAGTTATATAGAAGAGTGGGAAAATAGGAAGGAAAACATGTTGGAGGGGGGAGTACCATACACGGGATACATGTCCCATCACGATCCATATATGGTATGGTATCGGAAGCGTACTCGACGCATCGTTAGTCCTCAAAATAATGCCCTAACCCAAGATTTCATAACTGAGCATCACTACAATCCTAGTGCGGCGGACTTGGACGTTCTTGTAAGTTATATTCTTTTTTGATTCATACCTTTTACTATCTAATTTTTAAATTTTATTCACTAACAAATATAATTACATGCTAACAAATATGACTTCTTATTCAAATAGGCGGGTGGTCACTCTTATATCTACCATCAACTTAATGACAATATGTCCACTATGCTGCCTACAATTGATCCAAGCTATATGAATTTGCTACTTGAAATGCAAAATACTTCTTGATGTAGTTAAAATAGTTGTGAAGTAGGGATGTCGATCTCAGGGACGGTTGGTGTTCAATATTGATCTAAAAGTCTACTTAAAGTCTCTTGCAAGTCACAAGTGATTTGGGTTTGGGTTTGTTGGCTACACTAATTAACAACAATTAAAAGCAATTAAAATCAACAAAAGAAGTCTAAGGCTAAAAGGGTTGGATTTTTATCAAATAGGAGGGGAGACTAGGGTGAGTGGGTTCATATGGGTAGTAAAGTCGAGTGCAAGGGTCGGGTCTAATAGTCGAGAAATCATCTAGTCTAGGAAAGTGAATCGAGGCTTCCGTTCTTACAATTCCTCCTCAAACCGACTCTAACTAGCTATCGCGTCACTAGATACGGCTTGCCAAAACTAGCGGTTCTACGAAAGACCACGACTTTCGATCTTATGGCATTCGAAACAAACGAAAGATTCATGCAAACTCAAGTAAGCATTTCATCAAACATGTTATAAGCATAGCATGGAGACTAGACAATCATCAACTATTAACCCCAACAATAACACATTAAACCAAACAAGGACCCATAATCCCCCACATAACCCTAGCAAGATTACTACTCACTCATACTTGAGGGAAATTCGACATTTACTAAAGATTGTAAGAGGAAATCAACAACAACATTAAACATTTCTAATTAACAATAAGTAGATAACAATAATCGAAATGAAAACTTAATTAAAAGCAAGATTAAGTAGAGGAATTATACCCACTTGGAGAAAGATTAGAACTTTGATATAAATACCAAGATTTCGTCACAAATCCTTGAATATAACCCAAGTTCATACACTAAACCAAGTTGAAATCACTAATTAACCGACTAATTTTCTTAATTAAGGAAGATTAATACAAGATTAACACTAATTCTATTGAAGTTTTTAGATCTAGGGTTTCGTGCCCATAAATTACATAAGAGGGTCTATTTATAGGTTTTCAAAATGAAGGAAAGATGGGCCTCGAGAAGCTTCATGGACTGGACAAGTCACGACCGTGAAATGGGTTTCACGGTCGTGAAACAAGTCTCACGACCGTGAAATGGCAAGTCACGGTCGTGAGAGTATAGGCAGAATCAAGGTCGACTTTCACGAACAAGTCACGACCGTGAAGCTCATTTCACGACCGTGAGATGGGTTTCACGACCGTGAGATGAGTTTCACGGTCGTGAAACCAAATCCACGAGAATCCTTGCTTTTGGCAAAGCATCTCACGACCGTGAGATGCATTTCACGACCGTGAGATGCTCAATCTCCTTCTTCCTTCGCTTGACTTTGTTGTTTCCTTCTCGGTTTCGCTTGCCTTGACTCGGAAGGGCTTTGGCGCGTCAAGTAGGGCCCCCAAGGGTATGTGGGCCCCCCTAGGTGTACCGTGGGTCCTCCGAATGATTCACCTTCTTCTTTGTTGATCAAAAGTAGGTAGAAATCGCCTCAATTGACGGTTTACCTACAAAAACACGATAAAAGCAAGAAACATGCTAGAAGAAGGTAAATCACGTAGAAACGCTCCTAGGGAGCGTTAAAGGCAAACAAAACGAGATGAAAAGGGGTGAAAATGTGGGGTGAAATGACACTATATCAAATCTCCCCAAACCAAACCCTTACTCGTCCCGAGTAAGGATGAACAATAGTCAAGACCCTTAATTAACTACGCTAAACCTAACCGATACAAGGCAATTAACGGGCCTTGCTCCGTCCCTTCAACTCACAACAAGGTATCCATGAGGTAGGACACCTTCTTGCAAGGCAAGTGGGGTCTTGCCAAAACTTCGATGCATTCAAGGCAATAGAGCACACAAAACAAATGAGAATGCATCTACAAAAGCAAATGGCAACATGCCTCATCCATGTGCCGGGATTCATCTAAAATGGAAAAATTTCAAGCATTCAAATTCCTATGTATTTACTAGTTTTACAAAGAACTATGCCTAGAAAGATAGAAATAAATCACCTCTTTATTGTGTAAAATTAGTATATTCGTTCACGTTTACTAGAAAACTTTGTCAAGGGTGATAAAGGCGGGATGGAAAGTGAGGGCCCCATGGTGTTAGAAGACACTGTAGGATCGGAATTCCGCCTCTCACCTAAGTGAAAGGAAGGGTCGTCCCCTCTTAGCCATGCAACGTAGGAGTAATCATCAAGAAATGGTAAGGAAACGAGATGTTTGAGTTCTTATTTTGTTTCTTTTTCTCTTTTCTTTTCTTCTTGGGGGAGATTTTTTTTGGTGCTTGATTTGGGTGCCTTTTGAGAGCAAGGTGGCCTAGCGAAAGGTGTGCGGCGGAGACCAACAATAGGCAAATCCTCGCCGTAGCGACATCGAGAGCGACCCCATATGTATTAAGGGTACTCTAGAAGAGCCTAGAAGTCTCCATATGCACTCCCTAAGCTAGGACTAAGGCAAAAAATGTGCAAAATTTCAAGCTTTTCTTTTTCTATTATGTTTGAACTCAATTTTTGGACTTTTGATGGGAAAATTTCCTTTTTGTCAAATGTAGTGAAATGTGATGATTGGACAATTGCATGGCCTCGAGAGTCACCTAGGAAAGCGTTCACCAAGGAATTTCCACACCATGGGGATGGTCAAGATGATAAATGCAACCCCTTGACTAGGCTCTAGGAAACGGTGCGAAAATTATACTAAAAGTACACATTAAAAGGTGTTTCAAAATCTATTTTAATAGGCAAAGTGCTAAGCAAAAAGAGCATCTACAAGGGTCTATTCAAACTTGTTCAATTTCCAAATTAGGCATTCCAAAAAGTTTTCCTAAATGCAACTACATGCCATGATCTAGAATTTAACAACATATATACAAACTAATGCAAATGCTCTAGTGAACTACGTGACAATTAATCTAATGAAACCCCCTAACAGCACATAAGTCACACAACCGCCAATTCATCAAAATCCACACCGCAATCATCAACCAACTCCTCCAAAACTCCTCAAACCATAAGAAGTAGAGAAAGAAAGAAGGGGAAGAAATAAGAACGATCATACCATGGCGGTCTTGTTAATCCCTTCAATAAGTTTCTTAGCGATGTGTAGCGGACCTATGTATGGAGGTTAGAAGAAAAAGCAATGCAAATATATACAAAGTAAGATATAAACAAGCTAATTTTTAGGATTTTTCAAATTTTTTCAATTTTTTTTTTGATATTTTTTAAATGGTTTAAATGCAAAAAATAAAAAAATAAAAACTTATGAGAATAGTTTCCTATCCCCCACATTGGAACAAACATTGTCCTCAATGTATGAAATAGGATTATTGAAAGCAAAATGAAAACATGTTTTTGGATTTTTCTTAAATTTTGAAGAAATAAAAACTTGTTTTTGGAATTTTTGATGAATATTCAAAAAATGAACAATATATACAAGATGGTTAGTCATGCAAATGAACTAATCTAGATGAAATGCATGAACTAAATAAAAATCCTAAAAGTAAATGCAAAATGATATAATACAAGTGCATGATCTAAGTAAATGCAACTAAACTATATGCTAATCTAGAGTCTCATTGTGGTGGTAAGGTGCATAAATGCAAGCCCCTCATGGGGGTACCTTCCACAGGAAAGTCTAGTGATGACACCTAACTACGTGATGCATGAACTAAGCTAAATGAAAGGTTGTTTGTCAATTTGGATTTTTCATGGGGAGCAAAATAATGGTGTCCGATGGGATGGACACCCGCCTCCAATGTTGCCGAGGCCAACCAATGAAGCACACAAATTATAAGTTAGAGAAACGAAAAATAACAAATCATAGAGAGGAGAGGAGGAGACACACACAAAAACAAAAAAAAACCTCTTCAAAAGGTCTCCATCACATCCTCATCCTCATCACCATCCTCATCATCATCCTCATCATCACCACCATCATCACCACCATCATTACCACCCCTATTCCCCCGGTCGCCCCCGGTCTCGATGCCCCCTCCCCGGTTTCCTTGGTTGGGAAACAAAAAATCGGGTTGAGCCCAGCTTGGCATCAAACCGTTAGGGTCAATGTACCCTTGGTTGGCCAGCAAAAAGTAGTTGGGGTAGGAGGCATAATAGTTGTTGACCCGGTCTTCATGGATGTTCAGATGCATGTTCTGCATTAGACCGGTTAAGTAGTCGCCCTGGGGGGAAATGGTCGGGTCGGGGTGAACATACCCCGAGTAGTCAAAGGGGTAGGGGGGAATGGTCACGTAACTGGGTGGGGGGTGGGGGAACTGCATATGCGGTAGGGGGAAAGGGGGAACAGGCGCTGCTACCCGGGGCGCACTCTGACTCGGTCTAGAAACGGGTCGGGGTCGAGGCTGGGAAGACTCTCCCTCCTCCCTAGCACCAGTTGAAGCGGCCCGACCACCTGCCATCGTCACTGGCAGCAGGTAGCTGGGTCGCCCCATCATAGTGTTATCCCTAGGGGCGAAGGGTGCGAGTCTATGACAAGGAAGGTAAAAAGGGGTTGCACCCTTAATTACCCAAAGAAAACTCCTATTAGGGTCAAGCCTAATCCAATTTGAGTAGATTAGGGAATTCTCATCAAGAAGTGTCCCCCCCGTTAAAGCCACGTACCTCCCATCACTGTTAAAATTTGCGTCAAAGTGCTTGGCCAAAAAAGTAACCAAACCCCCCATGGTCACCGTCTGCCTACGGGCTATGGTGTTCTGACCCAACTTCCTCCATCTCCTGTAGATTTCATTCATTATGGGGTAGATGAAGTTATCCCTATGTCCTTGCACATTTAAGTGCGTCTCTAGGAGGGTCAGGTCGAGCTGGGTGAGGTAGTTCGGTTCTTGCCGCCCTAGGAAGGTACCCGACACTAACCTATGCCAAAAACGAGGCACAGGGTGGTGGATTAGGAGGGCCGAATTCCTACGGAAATCGACCAAGGTCCTACCGGTCAAAGCCAACCAAAGAGGGTTCAAATCATAGCCCTTCGGCTCTATAGTATTCCTTCTAGGAGGAAAACCCAACCCCAGAATAGCAGCAAAATCAACCATTGGGACAACATGTGAGGTATTAGCAAGACGGAAGCTGAAACACGGCACTTTCTCAGCATTTACTAAGGTACTTAAACTACTTAGAAATTCTAGCGTGAGACTCCGATAGGAGAGCTCATGCATGAAATAAAGAGTAGTCATACCTGTGACCGCGAAAAAATTTCGCAAAGCTTCCGTGAGGCCAAGACGACGTATGATGTCGTGGCATAGAAATACAGTGGGTTCCATCTCTAACCCCTGGATGGCAGCGAAAGCTTGTCTTTGAGACTCCGTCTCAAAGACGACTTCCGGAAAACCCGGAAGTTGCTCAACCTCTAAGTCCTCGTTAGCGTCCGGGTTGTTTGACCCGCTGCCTCTTCGCCTCTTTGGTGCTCTTGCCGCTGTTCCTTTCCCTTTTCCTTGTCCCACCATTGTTATCAAGCTTTTTCCCAAAAAAAATTCTCAAAGAAAGCTTCTAAAACAATTGAAAATACTAGAGAAACCTTCAACTAGCCCCAAAACAACTTTCTATTAGAGTAGAAAGCAAAAAATAAACCCAAAAAATAGATCTCAAATTTTCGGATTTTTGAAAAACCAAGGTTGAAAATCGATTTTTTTTGGTTTTTTGGTGTTTATAAGGGAAAAAAATGGTTCTCAAAGTGTTTATAATTGAAGAATGAAGCTTTTTGTGATAATTTGGGAGAGATTTGAGTGAGTTTGGTGAGGATTTGAGGGAGTTTTGGTGATTTTTGGAGAGATAAGGGTTATGTGTGTTTGTGTTTGTGTTGTTGTGTGTTGGAGTGAGAAGATGAGGGAATGAAAAGAAAGAAGATAAGGAAAGAAGAAGAGAACTCGGTCCAAGCATCTCACGACCGTGAAATGGGCTTCACGACCGTGAGATACCATTTCACGACCGTGAAGCTCATTTCACGACCGTGAGATGTTGATTAACTGCTACGGTATTGATTTTCTCCATCTCACGACCGTGAGATGCCATTTCACGACCGTGAAATGGAGAATTCGCGATTTCCTTGCTTTTCTTGAATTTTCACGGGCGTGAAACCAATTTTACGAGTGTGACTCGTCTTTTCGACTCTTTTTCTTCAAAATCTTCACCCTTAGCTCGATTTCTCGCTTCTTCTTTAGCATTCCGCTACGTTTCTTTCATTTCAACTTACGAAAACAATCACAAACACATTAAATCCCTCCCTCACACTCTCTTTGACAAAAATTACACTAAAAATGTACAAAATTAACTAAGTAACGGGAAATTGATTTAATTAACGATTCAATTAGCCAAACAAAAATTCGACCCTATTATCGTCAATTTAATCAATTTCCATGCAAAGTAAAATCTATCGAACACTAGTCAAATGAGTTAGGATTATATACAAATTTGTGATTCTTAGGGGACTTCACAAAACCCGCATTTGTTCAAAATTAATGAGGAGTAGTCGGCTTGAGGTACAAAGCCTCGACTACTCCTATGAGAGAACCTTCCTTGTAAAGCTTGATTCGTTGCCCGTTCACTTTGAATTTTTGGCCATCTTTGCTTGCCAACTCAAAATCCCCATATTTCCCTACCTCGGTGATCAAGAATGGTCCCGACCACCGGGATTTGAGCTTCCCGGGAAATAGCTTGTACCTTGAGTTGAATAGAAGAACCTTGTCTCCAACTTGGAGATCCCTTTTGAGGATCTTCTTGTCATGAATGAGTTTGGTCTTCTCCTTGTAAGATTTGGCATTTTCATAAGATTTGAGCCGGAACTCCTCAAGCTCTTGTAATTGGAGTAATCTCTTGTCACCGCTCAATTTTGCATCAAGATTTAGTTCTTTGATCGCCCAATATGCCTTGTATTCGAGCTCTATGGGCAAATGGCAAGATTTGCCATACACCAACTTATAAGGCGACATTCCAATAGGAGTTTTGAATGCCGTCCTATATGCCCATAATGTGTCATCGAGCTTTGAACTCCAATCTTTGCGGTGCTTTGAGACCACTTTTTCAAGGATAGATTTGATTTCTTTGTTGGAGATTTCGACTTGCCCACTCGTTTGGGGATGATACCCCAAACCGGTACGATGATGAACACCATATTTGAGAAGTAGTGAGTCAAGTCGTTTTTCATGAAAGTGCTTTCCTCCATCACTTATTAGAGCTCTAGGTACTCCAAACCGGGGAAAAATAATCTTCTTTAAGAAATTGATGACAACTTTGGCATCGTTTGTAGGGGAAGCCACCGCCTCCACCCATTTGGACACGTAGTCTACGGCCACAAGAATGTACCTATTCCCTCTTGAAGAAATAAAAGGGCCTTGATAATCTATCCCCCACACATCAAACACTTCCACTTCAAGAATCCCCCTTTGGGGCATCTCATTCCTCCAAGAAATGTTGCCGGTGCGTTGACAAGCATCGCAACTTTGGACAAAGTGCTTGACATCATGGAACATAGAGGGCCAAAAGAACCCGGATTGAAGTATTTTAGCAACGGTCTTGCTTGCCCCATGGTGCCCTCCATAAGGAGAGGAGTGGCATCCTTTCATGATTTCATCATACTCCCATTGTGGAACACATCTTCTATACATCCCATCGCCACACTCCTTGAATAACAAAGGATCATCCCAAAAGTATCTCTTGGCTTCAAATAAAAATCTCTTCTTTTGATTGTGGTTGATGCCCGGTGGAAGAACACCACCCACAATATAGTTGGCAAAATCCGCAAACCAAGGTGCTTGATTTTGGATTGTTTCATGAATTGCAAAGAGAAAATCATCCGGGAATGAATCGTTGATAGGCATGTCATCCTTACTTCCATCATAGCTTAGCCGGGACAAGTGGTCCGCCACCGCATTTTCTGCACCCTTCTTATCTCTTATCTCCAAATCGAATTCTTGTAAGAGAAGGATCCATCTAATGAGGCGGGGCTTAGCTTCTTTCTTGGCAAGTAGATATTTGAGTGCGGCATGGTCCGTATACACAATGACTTTGGAGCCAATCAAGTACGAACGGAACTTATCGAGAGCAAAAACAATGGCAAGAAGCTCTTTTTCCGTCGTTGCATAGTTCACTTGTGCCTCATCAAGGGTCTTGCTAGAATAGTAAATGGCATGCAAAGCTTTATCCTTCCGTTGGCCAAGAACCGCGCCAACGGCATAATCGCTTGCATCGCACATCACCTCAAATGGCAATTCCCAATCCGGGGATTGCATGACCGGAGCCGAAATAAGAGCTTCCTTGATCCTATCAAATGCCTCAACACACTCGTTAGTAAAATGGAAAGGGGTATCCTTGAGGAGAAGTTGTGTAAGTGGTTTAGCAATTTTGGAGAAGTCCTTGATGAACCGGCGATAAAAGCCGGCATGACCAAGGAAGCTTCTCACCCCTTGAGATTTGAAGGTGGGGGTAATTGCTCAATCACTTCCACCTTTGCTCTATCAACTTGGATACCCTTTTCCGAAATAAGATGACCGAGAACCACCCCTTCATTTACCATGAAGTGGCACTTCTCCCAATTCAAAACAAGACTAACTTCTTCACATTTTTGCAACACCAAGGACAAATTATGCAAGCACAAATCAAAATCTTTCCCATATACACTAAAATCATCCATAAAAACTTCCATGATAGATTCAATGTAATCGGAAAAAATGCTCATCATGCATCGTTGAAATGTAGCCGGGGCATTGCAAAGACCGAAAGGCATTCTCCTATAGGCAAAAGTGCCATAAGGGCATGTGAATGTGGTCTTAGATTGGTCAATTGGGTCAATTGGGATTTGGAAGAATCCCGAATATCCATCTAAATAGCAAAAATACTTGTTTGAGGCAAGTCTTTCTAAGAGTTGGTCAATGAAGGGAAGGGGGAAATGATCCTTTCTTGTTGAGGCATTCAACCTCCTATAGTCTATGCACATTCTCCACCCCGTCACTAACCTAGTTGGCACTAGTTCATCTTTATCATTCTTCACTACCGTGGTGCCACCTTTCTTTGGCACCACTTGCACGGGGCTAACCCAATCGGAGTAAGAGATTGGGTAGATGATCCCGGCATCTAGTAGCTTCATGACTTCACCTTTGACAACCTCTTGCAAGGTGGGGTTTAATCTTCTTTGGGGTTGCCTTCTTGGCTCATGGTCATCTTGCATATGAATTCTATGCATACACAATTCGGGGCTAACCCCCTTCAAATCATCCAAGCTATAGCCTATAGCTTTCTCATGTTTTCTCAACACACACAACAATGCATTCAATTGATCCTCATCAAGGCTAGCATTTACAATTACCGGTTTGCACTTCGACTCATCAAGATAAGCATATATTAAGTTAGAAGGAAGGGGTTTAAGAGAAGGAGCTTGTACCTCTACCGCGATGTCTACCGCACAAGAAGTTTGGATGATAGACTCAAGTCTTAAGAGTTGTTCTTCATCAAGCTCTTCTCCCTCCAAAGTTGCTTCAAGCAAGTCGAACTCAAACCCATGTAGCTCCTCCATGATATCCCTTGGCCCTAAAGTCAATATAGCCTCCAAAGGGTCCCTCATATAGAAGCTAGGTGTAACTTCTTCAACGAAGGCATCAATAATGTCAATGAAATAGCATGCTTCTCCAAGATTGGGGGCTTGCATGGCATTTTGCAAATTGAAAGTGATTTTCTCATCCCCCACTTCAAGGGTAAGCCTCCCTTGTTTCACATCAATTACCGCTCCGGCGGTGTGTAAGAACGGCCTCCCGAGTATTATGGGGATTTGAGAATCCTCCGCCATATCAAGAACAATAAAGTCCACCGGGATGAAAAATTTCCCAATTCGAACCGGGACATCCTCCAACACACCCAAAGGTTGCTTTGTTGATCGGTCCGCCATTTGAAGTGTAATGTTTGTGCATTTAAGCTCTCTCATGCCAAGTTTTTCACATATGGAGTATGGCATCACACTCACACTAGCTCCCAAATCACACAAGGCCTTGTCAATGGTAATGTTGCCTATGGTGCATGGGATGGAGAATTTAGGCATTGTTAGAAGAGGGGGTGGTTGGATGTCTTGTGGGATGGTTGGTGGGATTCCAAAAGGATTCACAAATTCCGCAATCGGCACAATATCCTCCCAATTCTCTACACTTGGATGCTCAATATCTATCTCGTTACTTTCCCGAATTTCCCTTTCTTCAATTGAAGGCAAAAGCTCCTCCGTTGTGATAATCGGATTTGAAGAAGAGCCTCTACTTGCGGTTTTGAAGACTTTGCGAAGTCTCCTAAAGGTCCTTTCGATCTCGGGATCGATTGGAGGTTGATTCCTTGGGGGAGCTCGCCTGGGCATACAAGAAAACTAAAGGTAAACGGTGAGAATGCCTTGAGAAACTAGGTTTCTCAAGACAAGAGGCAAAAAACTAAAGCAAACTAAAAACAATCAAATTAAACATACACCGTCCCCGGCAACGGCGCCATTTTGATGTAGTTAAAATAGTTGTGAAGTAGGGATGTCGATCTCAGGGACGGTTGGTGTTCAATATTGATCTAAAAGTCTACTTGAAGTCTCTTGCAAGTCACAAGTGATTTGGGTTTGGGTTTGTTGGCTACACTAATTAACAACAATTAAAAGCAATTAAAATCAACAAAAGAAGTCTAAGGCTAAAAGGGTTGGATTTTTATCAAATAGGAGGGGAGACTAGGGTGAGTGGGTTCATATGGGTAGTAAAGTCGAGTGCAAGGGTCGGGTCTAATAGTCGAGAAATCATCTAGTCTAGGAAAGTGAATCGAGGCTTCCGTTCTTACAATTCCTCCTCAAACCGACTCTAACTAGCTATCGCGTCACTAGATACGGCTTGCCAAAACTAGCGGTTCTACGAAAGACCACGACTTTCGATCTTATGGCATTCGAAACAAACGAAAGATTCATGCAAACTCAAGTAAGCATTTCATCAAACATGTTATAAGCATAGCATGGAGACTAGACAATCATCAACTATTAACCCCAACAATAACACATTAAACCAAACAAGGACCCATAATCCCCCACATAACCCTAGCAAGATTACTACTCACTCATACTTGAGGGAAATTCGACATTTACTAAAGATTGTAAGAGGAAATCAACAACAACATTAAACATTTCTAATTAACAATAAGTAGATAACAATAATCGAAATGAAAACTTAATTAAAAGCAAGATTAAGTAGAGGAATTATACCCACTTGGAGAAAGATTAGAACTTTGATATAAATACCAAGATTTCGTCACAAATCCTTGAATATAACCCAAGTTCATACACTAAACCAAGTTGAAATCACTAATTAACCGACTAATTTTCTTAATTAAGGAAGATTAATACAAGATTAACACTAATTCTATTGAAGTTTTTAGATCTAGGGTTTCGTGCCCATAAATTACATAAGAGGGTCTATTTATAGGTTTTCAAAATGAAGGAAAGATGGGCCTCGAGAAGCTTCATGGACTGGACAAGTCACGACCGTGAAATGGGTTTCACGGTCGTGAAACACGTCTCACGACCGTGAAATGGCAAGTCACGGTCGTGAGAGTATAGGCAGAATCAAGGTCGACTTTCACGAACAAGTCACGACAGTGAAGCTCATTTCACGACCGTGAGATGGGTTTCACGACCGTGAGATGAGTTTCACGGTCGTGAAACCAAATCCACGAAAATCCTTGCTTTTGGCAAAGCATCTCACGACCGTGAGATGCATTTCACGACCGTGAGATGCTCAATCTCCTTCTTCCTTTGCTTGACTTTGTTGCTTCCTTCTCGGTTTCGCTTGCCTTGACTCGGGAGGGCTTTGGCGAGTCGAGTAGGGCCCCCAAGGGTATGTGGGCCCCCCTAGGTGTACCGTGGGTCCTCCGAATGATTCACCTTCTTCTTTGTTGATCAAAAGTAGGTAGAAATCGCCTCAATTGACGGTTTACCTACAAAAAAACACGATAAAAGCAAGAAACATGCTAGAAGAAGGTAAATCACGTAGAAACGCTCCTAGGGAGCGTTAAAGGCAAACAAAACGAGATGAAAAGGGGTGAAAATGTGGGGTGAAATGACACTATATCACTTCTCTTCATTGTTTGGAAAGTGCTCATTATGGACATCTCATTCAACCACAAAACAATCCCCATCCAAGTCCATCTCCTCATGCAACAACACAAGCTACAAACATGACATCACTACAAGAAAACAACATTCAGGCGACTGATATTGGCGACTAATTTCAGTCGCTAAAATGAATTTGGCGACTGAAATCAGTCGCCAAGACCCAATCGCAGTCATTAGTCGCCAAAAAAAATGAAGCCGAGTCATATGGTGGACCAAGGAGATCAAAGAGAAGTCGTCAAGCTAGAAAGTAGTGTAGCTTTTAGTGTCTTCTATGGATTTATCGTTTAGGTTTGTATAATATTTAAGTTTCTAAGACAATAATTTCTCGTTTGTAAGATAATTGAAGTTTGTAAGACAATTTAAGTTTTTATGACAATTTAAGCTTCCTGCCATTTGAAATGTTGTTGTGAAGAATGTGTTGTAGGAACAATTGTAGGAACAATTTAAGCTAGAAAGTTGTGAAGAATGTGAAGAATGTGTTGTAGGAACAAGCAACCAAGTCGCTCCCCCCAAGAGCGACTTGGGCCAAAAACAAATATCAGAAGCAACCAAGTCGCTCCCCCCAAGAGCGACTTGGGCCAAAAACATACATCACATATTTTCTCCAAAAATGGCTTCATTCTGGACTCTAGTCGCTCTGGGGGGAGCGACTGGCTTATTTTTCCAGTTTTCTCAATTTTGTACCAAGTCGCTGTGGTGGGAGCGACTTGGTCTAAAATGCTGATTTTAGCTTTGTGTTTGAACAAGTAGCAGCTTAGAGAAGGTCGCTGTGCGAGGGAGCGACTGGTTTCCGAAGCTAGCTTCGGGTATGACGTGGATCCATTTTGGGATAATAAGTTGAAATTCAACCTATTTCCGTAATTATTTGTGTTTAGAAACCCATTTTGGAAAAAAAAAACTCTCAATAAATACAGGCAACTTATTGATTGAAACTTTGCATGAAAATAAAAGTAGACCAACGATATCAATTAGATAAAAGGGAGTAATGGTTTATCAAACAAATTGTGGTAATTGTCCATCTGACTAGGGCTGAGCAAAAATATACGATACGGTTTTATTATACGTATCCGATACGATATACGGTTTAAAATCATACTAAACCGTATCGGATACGTATCGGCAAAATTTGAAACCGGATATACGGTTTCCGATACGGTTCCTATTTTTAATATAAAATATAAAAATAAAATCATAAAACCACTAAACGTCGAGTATATCCGTGACTCAATCTTATTACTTTTATACATTTTTAAGTTATTTATTCTTATAATATGTGATACTCTTTTAACTTATTAAGAAAAATCATAAAATCACAACAAAAATAAAAATAAGACATAAAATTTTACATAATTAAATGAAAAACCGGATACCGGATATACGGTTTCCGGATATACGGAAAAACCGGATATACGGTTTCCGGATATACGGAAAATCCGTATCGGATACGGATACTCAAAATTGAGATTTTAAAAACCGGATATCCGATACGGTTTTGAAAACCGTATCGGATATCCGGTTTTGCTCACCCCTACATCTGACCACCTTCTCCAAACAGTAATGCGCAACTCTCATAGTCTCATACCAAGTAATGGAAAGGATTCACCATCTAATTTCATTACCCTTTCCTGTTCACTTTACCAGGCCACCCCTTTATCTTCCCTCCAAGATCACTAGTTTCCCGTATTTCCATAATTACCGTGTGGTAATAATTTCATGGAGACATGTATGTATTACTTTGTTGGCGTTAATATGAACAACACTAAGACAGATATTGAGAGCATAAACCTAGACAACAAATTTAATAATGAAAACCAGATGATACACAATCTCCCTTGACAATTACAACGTAATTGCATGCCTTTTAACTAAACTATAATTTTTAATTGTATTAAATACTTATGCAAGATAAGAAACTAATCTAAATCACTGGATTATAACATCATGTTGGTTCTTCTTATCATTTCAATGGCAACTCTTATCCTTGTAATAAGCAAAGCAAGGGCACAACTTGAATTGGTGTCATTTAATCATTTATAAATACACAATGCAACCTTTTTAGGTCAAGAGAAAAAAAAGCCTATTGTATTTTAGCTTAAATTCCTACATATTATAACATTAATTAATTCTGCGACTTTTCTACACTAGGAAGAACTACATTAATGAGATTTATGCTTGTCTTTCTATTATTCAATCAATGTTGGCAACAAGAACAGCCATTTATCAAAGAAGATTTGTATTTCTAGCTAATGTATCTGCTGAGTGATCAGTCAATAAGAATTCAGAAACATTTATATAGACGATAAGTAGACTATAAAATACAGATAAGTGAGACGATGCACAGAAGTTCAATGATCTTCACACATTCTAATGGACCTATCCATCTTCTTAAAACATTAAGATTAATACTAAAGATGGAATGATATGAAGTACGCAAAGTCGGAAACAAGAAAAAACCGACCACTTAGTTTCAAAATGATTTGGGGTTTTGCGCAAACAAAGATGTTAAAGATGTTTGCTTTCATTTAAATTCTAATTATTCACTATTTCACTGTGATTACGCATCAAATTTTACTGGGTCAGGATCCTATCCATGGAAGTCCATTTCTGATCAACGGCATGTACGAAAAGTAATGTTTTAATGAATAAAGAAATAAAAAATATAGTAAAATATAAGTGTAGTAGAGAAGAAAAAGAAATTAAAAAAAAATGAAGAAATCCAAATTGAATTTTACTCAACTATATAATTCCGTAATCATGGTTATCAACACATAGGATCATTCAAATTACATTTATTTTGCGTAGTAGTATTACTTGCTAAGAGATACGAGTACTATATATTACAATACACTCCGAACCAAAGGGTGATAAAATCACAATAGATGATGATTTCATCAATTTCATGGTCATAAACATGAAGAGAAGGAAAATTCCATGATATACCTTTGTTCATTAAAGCGATAACATATACCGACTACCGAGTACTACTACATAGATATGGATCGATATGCCCTCCAAATAGACAAATACCTGCAGAGTTGAGTTAATTAGTTGGAGATGGTAAAGCCATCCCTATATGCTTTTGCTTAGGAGGCGGCCGCTTCCGCTTCTTCTCATAGCTAACACCTCTGGCTTTCGCCTGGTAATCCCTCACCTCCCTTAGGAAGAGGCGTACGGCCCGAGCCCCAAAGGGGTTAGTCTCAGGCCGGCCACCATTCTCCTCGTAGGCCGCTCTAAGGCGGCCTACAAGGGCATCTAAACTGCCCCATGCCTGCCTAAGTGGGCAGGGGCATGGGGCAGGAGGGTTCGGGATACCAAAATACGGACAAGAATGATTGTGTACTTTGGTCTTCCCGAACTGATCCAAGTACCTGAGGAACTCCAGGACTTGTGCTCCGCCGCATAAATTTAAAGGCAGCGGAGGTCTGTGGCTCCTCAGGTACTGGCTAAACGTGTTCCAGTCTCTCCTTTTCTGATTCTCGTACCGGCTAGGAACCGGTTGAACCGCTCTTGACACCGACTGCTCGCTACTCCCTGATGAATCCGGACCCGAGACGACTCCAATGGCGTTGTTGGTGCTGGTGGTGCTAAAGGGCCCGGTACCGTATTCGTCGTAGTTGTCGTATATAGTACTAGAGGTACCACCCAGATCACTAGTTGCCATGAAGTTCATTTTGTGACAAATTATAGGATTTATCTAAAAATCCAACTAGGGTTTTCTGTAAATAGATCAAAAGAATATGAGGGTTGAGTTCATGTCTAATCAAGATAAATATAAGATTATTCAGGAAAGATTTGAGAGATCAAATAATGTGAGGAATTATTCCCATTTTGGAGAATTTTATTTCATAGAACATTACCAACAGTAGTACTATTACTATACTAGTAGTACTGAAAGTCTGAAAGGTAGTGTTGTAGCCTTTAGGGCTGGTAAGTGAGAAGGACTTATTATTATTAACAAATAAATTAAAAAAAAAAAAGATAAAAAGGAAAAGAAAGATGATAAGTAACTAAACGCAGTCGTTTTCCAGGGAAAAGGGTAGACAACTGGAGTTTGAATTTATAGAAGGAATAGAGAGAGAGGAGTGAGGAGTGAAGAATGAATAG
>JAIUZE010001844.1:0-28089 GCA_022085475.1 Heliosperma pusillum | reverse complement strand
GGCGAATGCATTGCTCCAACCTTGGTATCTTTCTCCTCCTACTCGTTCCCACTTTTCACTTTCTGAATTTTTGGCGGAAAATAGATAAATAGTGCTCATATGTCCTATAAAAATTTATCACATTTTAGTTTCAGTCCAGTTTTAAGGATACACGGCGGACACCCACAACTCCCTATGCTTTATAGAGACCCGTGCTTCCAATCTTTCATCAGTGGCTTTCACAGTTGTCGTTGAGAGTTCACTGGAAATATAACCATTTTTGATAGATAAGATCAATTATTTGGTCCCAAAAAATCCCTTATTAATTGTTACTGAGTATGATGGATTAAAGCTAAACAAGTCAATAACTGTTTGCCCTTATTTTATTGTATTTGAAAGTAGCAGTTGGTGCTATCGTCCCATGCAAACATTTTTCTTCACCGGTCATCTTTAAATAACCTGTATATGTTCACCATAGGGGTAAGTTCTACACAAATGTTACTTCGTAAACCATGGGAATATTGATATATCACATAGTACTTAACTTTTTTTTTTCCCTACTGTTTGGAACTTATTTGTCATTTTCTATACCAGGGTACATTAAAGTGTGTTGTAAAGGCCGGAGATGGAACTATCCGTGCAACTTGTCCACCCTACACTCGGTTTCTAAAATCTGGGTTGGATTTCGCCATTGTTAGTCCAGGAATAACCCGTGCTGACAAATGGGTTCAAGAGTTTCTTAGACACGAAATTCCTTGCGTCTCAGTCGATTATCTAGTGGAGTATGTATGCAAGCCGGGGTACTCCCTTGATAGACATGTTCAGTACAACACCCATGACTGGGCAGCTA
Organism: Heliosperma pusillum; assembly: GCA_022085475.1. Classification (NCBI taxonomy): domain Eukaryota; kingdom Viridiplantae; phylum Streptophyta; class Magnoliopsida; order Caryophyllales; family Caryophyllaceae; genus Heliosperma; species Heliosperma pusillum. The sequence continues at coordinate 27,260 of JAIUZE010001844.1, read as the reverse complement.
AGTCGTTTTCAAGGCTCTCAGACCTGTCAACAGAGTCGGTTGATGATGCAGGTACACCAGAAAATCAGGTTAGTGATAACCTGGCATGTCAAGTTTGTGGGTTCACTGATAGAGAAGAATTGATGTTGGTTTGCGGTGATGAAAGCGGCACAATTGGCTGTGGGGTCGGAACTCACATTGATTGTTGCAATCCCCCACTTGAAGAAGTTCCTGCAGAAGATTGGTTTTGTCCCAATTGCACTCAGTCTAAAACTCAACCATCTGAAAGTGTTAGGCAAAAGTCGGTGTCAGTGAAAAGACGATAGGAGTTATACCATGTGACTGTTGCTGCTAATGATGCATATTACTCGTATGCAACAAAACTGTAAAAAGACTGGAGGTAAACGGTGTAGTGGATTTAGCTTAGGTATTTCCTTGTAGAAAATCTGCCATTACACGAGTAAATGGCGTGTGAAATAATTTATGTTCTGTTGAAGTTGATGAACATATGTAGCAGCATACTGTATTTGACATGAAGCTATCATTTTCCAAAATGCTTTTCCAATTATAGCATGTTGTCAAGAGACTCGAGAGTCAAGACTCAAAAGTTGTCGTAGGGTCTTTAAGCGTTTGTTCTGGTAGTCATGTCGCTGCAAAGCCTAAAAGATCAAAGCGAATAGTATTTTACCCGAACTTTGATTTTAATAGGGTTGTTTCTTGACACTTAAACCCCAATCATCGACCTAAAAGTTTGCGTGACTCAAATTGAAATTCAAAGCTGAATACCTCCAAGCTAAATTATTTCCCACCACATATGCATGATTTGGAGAGAAATGATCTCGTCCATTCTCCCTCCCTTTATCTTCCTTCCTTTTCCCTTCCCGGTCTTTCCTTCCATTTTAACTATCGAAACACACCCTAAGGATTAAATTATCACAAGCTCATGTTCATTCATGTTCGCGTTTATATTAGATTTAGATTACGAGCACAATAATGTAGATGATAAATGACTGAACTAATCACCATTCATATTCATGTGGGACCAAGATGTCAATTCACAAACGTTAGGTGGCCAAGATTCAAATTATTAACTTAGTGTGGATATTTAGGGTGTGTTTGGATATGAGGATTTGGACGAAAAGGAATGGGATAGAAAATGAGATGATAAATTCTTTGTTTGGTTAGCGAAATAGAGGCGAAGGGAAAATGACGTCCTCCATTCTCCCTCCCCATCCTTTTCCTTACCTCATTCCCCCTCTCCTCGCTTTCCCTCCACTTTTGCTATTCATACACACCCTTAAGGTTCAATCATTGAACCAATGTAAGCTCAAACGATAATCTCATGTTGAAACATGAAAAATTAGTGAAGACTCGACAACTGGACTGCCTTCCGACATAACTACGGTTCACCACTGATTCAAACTCAAATGAGAACAAACAAGTGAGTGAAATAGAAGATTAAAAGGCGTAATAAACGTAGGATGACAAGGTAGTTGATGTGCAAACAAGAAAGCCCAAGCTAAAACGTCAAACTGAAGTGTCAGAATATCTGCTAACTGATAACTTCCCAGCCTCATGGACCAATCATTGTTGATGGTTGACCCAAACATCCAGGCCCAAAAGCCCACATATATTTATATTATATTAATATTAACCACCAAAAAAATGAAAAAGGAAAAAAGAGTAGATGTATTATTATTCCATCACATGGTTGTCACTGACATCATCATATCTGGCCACGACATTTCCTCTTTCCAATGTTCCCAACATTCAAACATCACGTGTTCTCTTTTCTATCTTTTCTCTTTTTTATTTATTTTCTTTTCCTCTAATTTATCTCAAAAATTATCTCTTGAGTATTTTCATTTTCAATATTTCATCTGAAGGTAATATTTCTGAGTATACTAGGAGTCAAAAGTCGACCAAGTAATATGATCCTTCGATCAAAATTTGCTCACCGTTAGACTAAAATAATGATTTATGAAATCGTATGTATCTACCAAAATGTTTGGTGCTAGTAGTAAAAACAACAATTTTTAAGAGACTAAGAGAGACTCGTTAAAATTAAACACTACAACTTTACAAGAAATATATAACAAAATAGTACATACTCGTTTATCTATGATTAAGTTGCATATATTTGTTGACCGTTGGTGTTATTCTGTTGGAATAAAATCCGCATGCAAGTAACTAAGTAACTATCCTACATTACTTGGAGTAGAGACGGGAGATATTGTAGCACTAAGGGTAATTAAATTGGTTTTAGAATGCAACATGAAACCTCAACTCCTTAATATTTATCAGATGATATGTGCCTTTTCTCCGTTCGGGTAAAGCTCAGGCCCATTCGACTATGTTCAATGTACTACAGAGTACATACGGACTATATATATATTCTGTTATCTACAGTACAATTCTAGGAAGTCCAAATATAACTGACACAAGCACAAGTTCATTGCAAAGTTTGAAACTTGTTGAGAATAATTACAAAATACAAAGATCAGAAATTGACTAAATGCAACATTGTTATTGTTCGGAGAGTTGAAGTATAAATAATAAAAGACTAAAAGTCCAATCTCTAAGGTCAGATGCTCCAAAAACTCTGACTACGTAATTTTGATATGCCAAAAATCAAATGACACTATTCTATTATAATAAACAACTTCATCCAAGGAAATTGTTAATAAATCAAATCATTTGCCTTAGGATTTATTCAATAATGACCAATGACAACAGTTGATGACAGAGAACAACAGCTGCTAATTACGAGTTTTAACTATCTAGGGTAATGCACTAGTTATAAGTAGTACGAATTACTTAATTAACAATGTTAAAAATAACGGTAATTCTTGTGTCAGACGGTCTCATACAGTAAGAGAGTCTTATTATATAAAAAAAGTAACTTTTTTTATTAGCATTAAATGAATAAACTTTTATAAAAATGAACTGTCTTATTTGTATATTTTGTGTTATGACAGAAACGAGAAAAACAAATAAAGAACAATAAAGACGATAACACACAGATTTATGTGGTTCACTAACGGTGTGTTAGCTACGTCCACAGGGCAGAAGGGAGGAGAGTTTTATTAATGTTGTGGAGTATTACAGAGTTTTCAGATTCAGAGTTCAGATTGTTTTGATATGCATGACGGCTAGAGTTAGGCTTAGAGAATTTATATACTACACTCTAAGACCTAATACAGAAAATCTAGAAAGACCCAAAACAGACCATAAGCCCAAGACAGAAACCCTAGCCTAAACAGATTAACGGTATCCGTTTAGGTTTCGGGGGCGTTGCCCCCAAGCCCCCACCAGGGCGTTTCACCCCAGGACCCCGACTCGCTGACCGCTCAGCGAAACCCCCTCATTGTCACTCGAAGTGGCAACTAAACCGATTCAAGGCATTATTCAACATTTCGCTTAAAAATAATACAATACGGAGTAATAAAATAGTCGTTTACTAGCTGAAGAGAGGCTATTAAGATGTGATACCATGTTTTTGTCCACTTTATCTCCCACCATTTGCCTTGTATTTCCAGCTAAACCACTTATTCTCCCTGTATTATGCTTCATGTGGAACTAATTCAAAAGGCAGAAACTCAACTAATGAAAAGTTAAAGGGTAAATTGATATTATATGATGTCACTTTGTATCTATTTTAATCACAAATTATTATTTAAGAGGAACATTATCCGTCTAAAGCTTAAGACGGGTCTAGTATTTACCACTTTCATAAATAAGACAAACAAAAAATACAGTTCATGGATTATAAATCAGAGGTCATTATGTAATTTCTGAGTTTTATGATAAACTTTTTGAGTTTTTTAGCATGTTTACTTAAATATTAAGCTAAAAAAAATACAACATTACTCAAAAACTATACTTATAAATTAAATTAATTTTAAGTTTTTCCATCAAAAAATTATTATATAACTTGCAATTTGTATATACTCGGATAAAATATGTGTAAACTTAAAAACTAAAAGTATACGAGGTACTACCTCCGATCCGATGTATAATCCTTTTTCCCGAAAAATGCCTAAATATTAGCAAAAAAATGTCATTATATATGCAAATGATATGTATTTGACTAGTTTTAAACTTAAAGCGGATATATCCGTGTTAATAGAGACTTGCTGATTTTTAATAGGTCAAAAGCTCATTGGTATGAATTTTGATTATGTTATGATATTAGATGGCTCCAGCCTCCAAAAAGGCTAATACTTTTTATTATTACAGTTATTACTATATTCATCTAAATATCATGCATTTATTCAATATACGAGGTATCTTTTAATCAAAATGTACGTATGAAATTTTAAAAGATGGAGGGAGTTATTTTTTTTACGTTATTTTCAATATGCAAAAAAAATATTGGATCGATGTCATTGTTGATATAATGTCACATTCAAATTAATGTTATGTAGTTATATATAAGAAAATTAATTGTTGATCGAGTTTGTTTATTTTATTTGTTATTTTTGAAATCCATATGCTTTGGTTATTGGTAGGTTAGACTTACTTTTCTACATTGACATTGCTTCTTATTCTTATTTTCTTATTTGCACATTATATCTCGTTTGTGCAAAGTCAAACAATTAATATATATTTCTGGAAAACAATGTCTCAACAAATGGTATTAATTAGTAAATTAAAGTCTAAAGTTAAATAATGTATATATACAAAATTTGATATTTTCAAAGGTTTTCTTGTGGTGGAGATTTAGAATTCAAAGCATATTTAAATTCATCATATAAAGACCGGTTAACTAATTTCTCTCAGTTTCACTCACTTGTTAGTTAAAGAAAAAATTTGATGATAGTAAACCTCTTTAGAGCAATAGTAACCGTGGTTCTTAATCTTGGACTTGTCACTAAGAACTCAAATTAAAAAGTTCATCTATTGCAACAAAAAATTTGTTCTTAATTTTAAGAATCAAGTTCTAAATTAAGAACTCAGTTTATTTATTATGGGAATTTGGGAAACAATAAATATAGTTTTGAAAAATGTGAGATCAATTAAATGTTTTAATTATATTGTCCATCTAAAAACTTTACATAATAGTCATCTATTGTGTATAACTTTATAAGAGTTCGTATATACTAAAACTTATGAAATATGACATGGTACATGAAGAACTTTATATAAAGTTCTTGCTATTGCTCTTAAGTCCAATAAAAATGTCATTGGAAAATGTACCTCTTAAATTTCTACAATGTAATTTTTTTTTTTCAAATCAGGCAATGGTAACGTGCCACTTTTTTAATGAATTCCACATATTGTGTGTGATGCGGTGTTATTGAGATTTCATATATACTACGGTACGTCGGTACTACCTAATAGGGGCTGCACCATCTCATTTTATTTTTTAATATCCTCGAAATGATACTCGTTTACTCCGGCTCAATTGTTATTTATTTTCATTTTAGTGTATATCTATCAATTATTATCTATTCATTTTTTATGTAAGTTTTAGACATGTAGGCAATTCGATACTTGAAACAGGCAAGTAAGCATGTTATAAAAGAACTTAAGTTATGATTACTTTTCGTTTCTTTTCCTTATTTCCTTAATCTTAATCTAAAAAAAATACTCACTCATATTCAATGTAATCTTCCCCTCTCATTTAGGCACTTGGATTAAGAAAATGAATTTGGACCACACAAAACACTCAACCCCACATACAATTAAATATGAACCACACAACCTCACACCTCAAAAAGAAAATAGGGAAGAAAATATAAATAACCCAAAGAGGAAATAGGTAAGATTACCCTGAATAGGAGGAGTAACAATTATTGATTGAGACTGAGGGAATACTAACCGGAGTATTCTATTACTAACAAATTGTCATAACTCCAAAGATTAGAGTGTGAGAAAACAACGAGAAAGCAGCAGTGGACCTTGCTTAAAATATTGTGTGACCATTTATTGTTATTGGGTACCATTTATTGCAAAAGAACAATAAAAAAAATAATTTGTATAGAGTAAATCACTTGTAAGGGAAGAAAAACTTCCTAAAGTTGAGGGAGTAAAGTGTAATAAGTTTCACAAATGTACAAGTGAACAAGAACCTATTTTTATTTTATTTATTTATTACTTTTTGTGATTTCTTAGAAGAGTAGTGTAGAGAATTGTGCACAACTATCACTAGATTTGGCTTTAATCCCTTTTAAGATACTTTATTTGTAAGGCTTCCTTTGTTACTTACCCAACCCAAGGGTATCTTAAAAGAAATGGGCAGGCTTTCTCTTCAAGTACTCTTCAGTCTTTCACTTTGATTCCTCAAAATGTGAAATTGTGCTTGTAAGTTTGTACATGAACAATCCGACTCACTAGTGTATCAAATACGGAGCAAGAACCGCTCATAACTGTAATATTGCCGGGATTCGTTTAGAAGTATTCGACACGGCTGCGTTTCCAAGTATCACACGACTTAAAATGAGATGTTAGAGTGTGATGCCTTTTTTCAGAGTGTCGAGTATCGAACACAGATATCGTGGGGGAATCAAAAGAGTCAGGTTTAACATAGTCGTAGACTCACAAGTGAATGAAGTAAATATTACTCGATCAAACGACTAAAGCAAATGTTTTTTTAGCAAAAATAAATCGAGTATTATGTATTTTTAACAGTAAATATAAAGAACAAATTTAAATTCAGCAAGCTTCTGATAATACCACTAGATATGTAACCATTTCTTGCAAGAGTTCTCTTGTAAATACTCAGAACAAAAATTTCACGCGGCTTTATAAACATAAAGAGTCCGCTCGATTCTAATGTAATATTACTGAATAATACTCCACATAAAAGCTTTAGTTTAATAATTTAGAGTTGTATTTTATATTCAATTTATTGTCTTTAATATGACTCAAAACTATGCGATTAAAATCGCGTAAATAACACCATTTTTTTTCCCAAAATGAAAAGTAATGTAGCACCACTAAATGCAATGTATTTATACGTGTAAATTCTAGAATGAAATGATGAAGGAGATGCCCATAATTATACATGTGAAAAATGTAGAGAGGACCACCTAAAGAACAACAATGAGGACAAATAACACTCAATCTCACTATCTTGAGTTTTGCAAAAACCCAGACTCCATCATAAACTAAAGAAGAGGGAATCCAAGAAAAGATCCGAAAAAGCAAATGGGTCCTAAAACAATGACACTATTAACCAAGAACTGAATTACTATTCCTTGGGTTCCTTCCCATTATCCTGTACAACTCATGTGACTTGCATCAATTGCATTTTACCATATAATTAATAATTAATGGATCCAAATATAATGCCTCCAATCTTTGATTATTTATTTAGAAAGTCTTACTTGTTACGGGTTGAGTCATCCTCACAAAGAACAAGTGGGAGTGCAAGTGGGGTATCCTACACATTACTTCTCTTTGTTCCAATCCATTATTCCAAACACAATCATACCCGTTATTGGAAACTGATGAAAAAAATAGAGAGGATCTCGATTAGTTCGACAACAATTCTCAAACACGGTATTTCGTTTGCCGCCTAAAATGTGATCAATTTACGATAAAATATGACTACTTATTTTTATATATATATAAAACTACCAGAACAATTTTCTAATAACATGTGAACACGTTAAGCTGTAACTTAACCTGCAACACTTAGTAATCAAATTGTATTCCAACTTAATATCAAACGGAAAAAGATCGTCTAAAATGAGAATTTGGCTGGGCTCGAGCGGGGGGCTAAGGAAACATTTTAATAACACAAATTCTTATTTCAGACGGAGGTATCCGTCTTAAGCTTAAGACGGATACCATATTCTCTCACAAAATACCCATCAAGGGTGAGTGGAGAGCACATGGGGGGAGTCCACCTTGTCTCCTCTACCCATTTCCTCTCACAAAATACCCGTTGTAAGATCCGACCCGTCTTAAGCAAGACCTAGTGTTTTAATAAAGCAAATATAGTGTGGAATAAAGGAATGAATACACAGCTTTTATTGGATGCATTTAGAGGGTGATTAGACGTATCCTTTGTTATCATCAGCTAGCTATGTCTACTCCTAAGTTTCTTTTTCAGGTAAGCTAAGTTAACAGTAACCTTCTGTACCTACCTACGAAGTAGTTGACAATAGTTGTTAATTGACTGTAATTCTATTTAATGTTTACCCGCCAATTTTCAAAAAATCTACTACGTACTACATTCACTGTTCACTTGTTCAGGCTGTAAAAAAAGATCAGGGAATCCAACGCTCTGCTATAGGGTTTAGGGTATGATAGGCTAAATTAATGTGTTTCTTTACAACCTACAACAATGCTTGACATAAATGTACTCTATTTTGGGGAGAAATCGTCCGGATTGTATTATTCCTGTATCGAACGGTTACAAATTTATGCATAAAATTAAAGATTAAAAGAATGTAAAGGGGAAATATATTATTTAATAGATTTATGAGGGAAAATGGAGAAAAAAAAATGGAGAGGATCCTAATTGCTCTATTTCACCGAATGTCAAGTTTCATGATCTTGGTTATGTCACACAATTAAAGGAGCTCAATCTCTTACAAGTAGTTGACAGCTAATATAAGTCATTATAGATTATTTCATTAAAAGTGTATTCAAAAATATAGTATTGTTGTAAATGTTATTTGAAAATTTGAAAAACAAACGTCTTCCACCAATAAAATTGCTTCAATTATCTCTTTGTCTTAATTGTATGTGCGTTGGAAAATGAAAATAACATTTCATACATTGGAAAAATGCAAAACGATTTATAAAATGAAAAATTCGATATTTCCTCAAACGCCTTATATTGTAGAACGGAAGGAGTATCAGAAAAATTCAGTGTCTTTCAGGAGGACGGTTCTCTTTAGAGCTAAAGGAGGAGTCCAAAACGGAATATTATAATGATTTAGCTGTAAGGAGGTATGTTCTCCAGATTCCCGAAAAACACAAGAATATTTCGTTATATTAAAAGGTCAATGGTATCATTCCAATTTCCATCGGAAACCATGTTGAATTTACATTACCTAAAATGTCTTAGTCTAGTGGGCTAAAATGAAGGTATAGTAAACATTACATTACGTTTCAAATTCAAATCTTCTCGCACCGTATATTATAATGTCTTTGTGACTCATTTTTATAAAAGAAAGTTCTGAATTTATATTAACGTGGTAGTTGTCTAGCTGACACAACGATCCGATCGTATCCAAATAAATATTAGCCCTTAGACCATCCCCAAGCAAGGTCAATAAGTAGGTCATGACCTTGCTTGGTCATGGTAATTGCATCATTAAGAAAGATAATCTTGTGACCTTATTTTGTTAATTTGTGACCAAACTCATATATGGTCAATTTGTGACCTTGCTTGAAACAAATTGACCTCATTTGTGACCACTTGTGTGTACCATTTCTATTGGTTGAATATTGAAGAACAAAAAAAAAGGGCATATTTTGTTAAATTGTTTATTTAAATTTTGAGGAAGTTAATTTAAATTAGTATATAAATTTTTGGCCCATTTTTTTTTGCAAATCGTTTATTTAATTTTTCGTCGTTCAAATATACCCGTTGGATTAACTATAATATAGTCGTTGGATCGAATATAGCCGTTGGATTAATTATATTAACGGTTCATACAAATTCATGGCGAAATTCGTGATTGTGCAACTCATAACGCATTAAAAACGATCTTATTGAGCATATTTGGCAAAACTTTCGTAACTAAAAGAGGCTTTTAATGCATTTCGTAGTATTCAATGTTTTAAATTTTAATTTTTTTAATTATGTATGCGTTATTTTATATGTGAAATTATGTTTTTCCAAAAAAAATTTAATTGTTAATGAAATCGTCTAATAATTTTTCGAAATAATAAAATTGTTATTTAATATTTTTTTTCCCGTAAAGTAACTCATAAGATTAACATAGCCGTAAAATATTGGGGTACTTTTTATTCAATTAAGATATTTACAATAATAGAAAAAAATTGATTTATAAAATGTTAGGAAAAATAATTAGAAAAGTAAGAGAGAGAAAAGTGGGGTAGAGAATGTGGGAAATGATTGGGAATGATGTGAAGTGGAAAATGATTGGGTTGATGACCTAGGTCGTGACCTTCTGCTTGGGAGGGTTAAAGTAAGTCAAGATAATTAAAGTGAGATTAAGATTAAAACTGGGTCGTGACCTAGTTAGCGCGACCACTGCTTGGGGATGGTCTTACTATCTTACAATGTATACAAAAGCAAAAGCATAGATTATGGCAAAAGGTATGGCAGTATGGGGTGGACAAATTAAGAGGTTCAAATCACACACATTTCCTTTATATCTTCTCAACCAATTATCATTGAATTCACCCAAAATCTTGTGATGTTCATACCCTTTTGATCTAAAACCATTTCCCTTTTTTTATTTGTCAATGCTTTAGATTCAACTTGTGCAAGACACTAAGAGGGTAAGAGACTAAGAGGGTAAGACAATGTTCATTTTGCTCATTGCGCATCCAAAAAATCCCAACTTTAGTATTTTACAATGCAACTTTATTTCGACATGTAAGAATTTAGTGTAAAAACGACTTAATTTTTAATTGTTCGTCGAGTTAAGAAGTAAATTAGTATGGATTATGAGATGGTACATTTTCTCTTTAGAAATATGAGATGGGTGTTAGATACTAATAGATTTCATTAACAAGTCGAAGATGGCAAGAAGGAAAATGAATTGTCGAAACAAAAAGACTATACAACTAAATATCAAGGCCCCAAAATTATCCGGCAGTCCATTTAATTTAAATTCCATCATTCGTTTGTTATTTTCATTCTTTTATGCCCTGTACATGAAACTAACACCGATATTCATCACATTTCCGTCCATCTGCCGGTCTTGATTCAGAGTAATATATATAATTAAACCCTCAAATTCGCCACATGTTTCAAAAACTCGAAACAGCTCCCCCGAAATTTATAATTTTGCAATCCCACCCCTGCAATTTGTACAGCTCTCCTTAACAACTCAATGCTTCAAACTTGACAGAAATCGGCCTGTTAAACCCGGTTTGTGATAGCAAACCCCCCACTGTAGCCAAGTCCCTACAAAATACGCCTTGAAACGAAAAATTATTCCCTAATCCTAGCCTATCTTCGGTTTGATCAACCTCGGCATTAGGCACGGGACTAGGCTCGGAATCCATCTTATTAGTTTGGGTTCTGTGCTTTTGCATTTCGATCTGCTGCTGATGTTGGACGTGAGCCTGCTGCAAGGCCAAAGCCGCTTTCTTGCACCCCTCGGCTGCAGCCTCTTGGGCTATAGACGCCAAAAGATTAGTGTAACCCCTTTGAAGAAGTCTATATAACAAAACAGCCGACATTCTAGCCCGGTCTTTGACCGAATCATAATCCTTCTCATCAGAAAATTCACACCGGTCTATAAAACTGATTGACTTTTCGGGTTTATGTTTTAGAGCCAACAACAAATGTGCCCGGTCTAATTCCGATCTAGAACAACCCTTTTTCAACCCAATCAAAGCATAATAATCGACATTTTTCCCGGTCTCCCCCATTGCAATTCTCTGCTTCAGTTGGTTCATCTTTGCACCTAGAGTAACAAGTCTTCCTGGTATCTCCCTATATGGAACCGACTTCGGTTTCCATGCTGGACCGGCCGGTGTACGGTCCCTTAAGATAGAATTGTACAACAATTTGACATGTTCAAGATCATGAACAGAATCAGTTATACACCCAATCATTTCAAACAAACCGGCACGTGCTTGAAGTGCGGTGGTCGAGGATGGGTCCAAAGCAAGGGTCCGGTTCAGATCAGCTATAGACTCGACGAGCCGGCCAGCCGACTTAAACGCAACAGACCGGTGTAAATAACACTCAGCTAAAAAACCCTGTGGGGCTGCACGACGGCCTTCTAGAATCTTGGAAAAGTGACGAATCGACTCAGAGTATAGACCGGCGTCTAACGCAGCCATTGCAGCTGCGCGGCGCCTGAGAAGGAGCTTAATGTGGGCTATAAGGTGGGAGATTGACTCGATTTCTGTTAGCGGTTGCCGATGATTAACAGCAGACTCTGATGATGTCGCCTCGGATTCGACCGTAAACGAGAAACTGTCATCAGACCAACATATGCTTTCGCGGCGAAACGCCGCCGAAGCTAAACGTTTGCCGTGTTGCAGAAGCACCATAGCATCCTCCATTAATCCTAGGTGGCAACATGCCTGTCCTAGTACCAAATATCTGTAAATTCACAACCAAATTAATTTAATTAAGAATTTCTACCACAATGTTTATTCAAATGCCATAACTTTTTTTAATTTGATGTAAAATAATTTTCTTAATTTTCTCAATTTGTTTTACAATTTAATCTAATTACATTACAAATTCGGCGTAAAATTATTTAATAAATAGTAACTGTTGTGTGAGATGGTAAATAAATGTATGATTTTTTTTTCCAGAATAGGACCGTCTCACGGAGTCACGGTAGACGACCGTCTTAAACTAGAATTAGTGTTTTTAATTTAATTAATTAATGTCTGAGTTGGATCAATTTAACAACACATTAACATACAGAACTTTGAAAAGTTAGCACTTTTACTAAGAACTAATTTTCCAAATTAAAAAGTTTTTGGGAAATGGGAAACTGTGTGACTGTGAGATATTCAATAGCATAAAAACAGAGTGATGGTGGTGAACATAATGTCTTAGCGTAATGCACAAGATCAGATCATGTTTCTTTCGATAAAAGCAAAGTAAATGTCATCAATTTACTAAATTTAATGCATGTATTTACCAATTACCATTAATTAATTTGAGAGTTAACGAAAGTTTTTAACTTTGAGCTAAAACATGTAAAGTTACACAAAATCTCATTTGAGACCGGCTTAGCATGTGATGCACAACTTATAGAATAAACCGTCTTACACTATGAAATGGTTTTTTTACCACGCGTATATAAAAACAGTAATGATACTAATAAATGAATATAGAATCAATAAGAGGACCGCCTCACAGTATTAAGACGGTCCACTTATCTAATGTTAGTTATATAAACATATACGGAGTAATAATTCTGTTGTAAGTTTAAGACGGTATTAAGTAAGACTAACTCGTAAAATAATTAATTACCTCCAATGTCCTTCTTTATCACTATTCTTGTGAAATCCAGAGAGAACTCTTTTCTTAAGATCAGAAACAGAGAAACATTTAAAAGAAGAGTAATCACAACTCGGCGAGTCAAACTCAGTACTATTATTCGACGACGACGATCCCAACAGCTTGACTCGTTCTCTAGACGAGGTATGGAACGAGTTATCAGACGATGACCCGGACGAGTCGTCCATCTTGTAACTCGGAATGTAATCCTGCAACATATCTGCAACATCCTTGTATCTTCGTAGGTAGAGAAGTGAACGAGCTCTGAGTTCAAGAGCGAGTTCATGACGTGGTGAGAGTGATAATGCTGCGTCGAGTTGACTCAGTGCTGAGTTTAACTCGGTCTGATCTCCTGTTGAAATCATCAGCTTTGCTTCTTTAACATATCTGTCAACCATCTGTTAAAATTTAACCCATCAGAATTAGATAAATTAATACAGATTTGATGGCTTGATGCTTACGGTATTTAAACCCGGGTTACGGGTATAGACCATTATGACTTTATTAATTAAGCTAGCTACGTATTTAAACACGGGTTATGACTTATGAGTATAGACTATAGACCACTATGAATTTATCAATTTGATGCTAACGGTATTTAAACCCGGGTTATGCAGCATTATAGATCTTTTCAATAAGAACACCCATATAGTTAAAAATCATCAAAATAATATTTTGAGGGATACCCATTATAGAAGAGGCAAATTAAGAAGTGCCCAGATTAAAATTAAAAAAAAAAAAAAAAAAATGTAACCTTTTTGGTATTCAAATTCAACCACCAATGCCTTTTTTCTGAAGAAGAGAGATGAGGAGAAGTTGAAGAAGTAGAAGAATAAGAGGAAGAAGAAGAAGAAGTAGAAGACATTGTTGTAATAAATGTTTGATCAAACAATATTCAACTCTTTTAATTATTTCTTCTTTTTATTTTTTTTATACTCCTCTCTCTCTAGAAATAATGAGACATTTATAATTATAAGGTGTATGAAATGAAAAAAGATGGCTGTGAAAGAAGAAAATGGGGAGAATGTGAAGAGGTTATATATATGGGTAATGATAAATACAACCCACTGGGTTGTATTTAAGAGCCTAAAAGAGGAAATAAAAGCTTATATTTAATATTAATGGCACCGATATACGCGTAATTTTGTCAAACATACCTAATTTATTTCCACTTTAAGTAATTCATTTAATGCTTATATTCAACCCAGTGGGTTGTATTTATCATTACCCTATATATATATATATGGAAGATTATTGGGAAGATTTGTTGGGTGGGGGAGGGGGTGTTTGTTGAAAGGATTTTAGTTAGGAGGGTGGGATTGTAATAAATAATAAATATGGTGTTTGGAGGAATAAATCAATGGTATCAAAGATAATATAAAATGACCTAAATAATAAAATTTGTTGTCATAATTTTATACTCATATTATGGGGTTATTTGTAATCTTCAATGTTAATTGTATTTAAAGAAAGAATTTTGTTTTGTTTAGGCGAAAAGCGATGTTTGGAAAATTAATGTAGAAATATATATCTTTTTTAATTCAATTCCAAATATGCTATTCTTTTTTATACGTTTGCAGTTTATTAATGCATAAATTGTAGGTTGTAACGTAAATATCTTGAATCTTATATTATAAAAAATATAAAAATTTGATATTATTATCTTATCTAATGGACTTTAATTGATAGTATATACTATATGTACAAATCGAAACCAATGGACTTTAATGGAATAACATAAACATATATAAATTTATATGTTCTATAGGTTAGATGTATTTAGATGTTAATGTTTTATTAGCATATATAAGTAATATAAGTATGCCGAGTCTTGAATACAATAAAAAGGTAAATAAATTAAGATTTTCAAAAGATACAATATTCATAATTATTTAAAATTGCAATTTAGATTTGCACTATGTGAGTAGTAAAAGTATATCAATAATTAGAAGTGAAACTAGTGAAAGTAATAGTAACCGCAACAAAGTAATAATAGTCACAAGGGGAGTAATATTCAGAATCCACACTACTGGAACCTAAACCGTCTCAAGATTGATCAAAATTTAACACTATTAGAGCAAGAATAGTGATAACAACAATAATGACGGCGAGTATAATGAAATTAACAGTCGTAACAACAAATGGGTAGAAAGTAATCGTAATAACAACGGTAGAAAAAAAAGAACAATTAGCCTAACCAATCGATTTAAGAAAAATATTTTATTTATCTAAATATAAAAGTTTGATAAAATAACGGGAACAGTGAAATTCAATAGCGGGAGTAGTCAAAGAGCCAATACTAACATGTATCGCAAATTATTATTTCAGATGGTCTAAACATGTATTTTGAATTATACTCCGTATATAACATGTACGGAGTAGTTTGTTTTATACGCGGTATTAGTCAAATTTTAGACAAATGAGAAGCATGAAATATAATTGTAGGAGCAGGGGTTATGGCAAACATTGCAGCTTTGACTCAAATAAAGCATCGATCATTCAATTTCATTGCTGCCACATTTCAAGATTCTCGAAATACTCTGTTAACTTTCAGCTCATTTACACACTCTTCTTCTCTTTAAACTTACTACTTTTTACTTCTTTTACACCATAAATGATTATTAGCAAGTCTTGCTTGAAACGGCTGTATCCGTCTTAAGCTTAAGACGGGTCATCTTGCAAAATAAAATAACAATTGAATTTCCGAATTGTTTTAACTTGAGTGAATTTGTTGTTGGAGAATATTATGATTATGATTAGGAATTAAACATCATAACATAGAATATAATGATTTTATTTGAATTAAACATTATGATGTTTCATTTGGTTGATTGAATCAAACTTTAAATTTTAGGCAGTATAATTAAATACATGAGACAAGTCAATTAATATAAACTAAGATATAGTAGTATATGTTATCAAACATGCCACATTTCAAATTTTCAATTCCACATTACTCAAATTGAGAAAAAATAATGTATAGTTAAGCCATCAATGTCAAGCTTACCATATTTCTAAATTATTTATCAAATTTTTAGTAAATAATACTATGATTTAGTATTCTCAATTTGAACCTCTAGAAGTATTCAAGATATATGTGCTCCTTGCAACTCCACATGTTATTAAATTTTTGTTTTTGGTGTAGAATTTTGTCTTTGAGTACAAAGTGTAGAAAATGTATAAGGACTCATTTTTTTAAAGCACGTTTGTATTATTGTATAGTTGTATATTACACTAATATATGCACTATTGTTGGTATGGTGTAGCACCAAGGCGACGACCATAAAATTTCATGTTTAAGTATTTGAGCATAGAAATCTCATAACAATTTAAGAATCTCTCTTCATGATTTTTTGGGTTGGGATTATTTTTTCAGGTTTAAAGGTGGCGGTGGCCGGTGGGTTAACCCGGGTGGGAATATGGATATAATTGTTTGTGCCGGGTTGGGTAGTTAATTGTATTGGTATGCCTAATGGGATGGGACAACGTGTCATTGAAACTTGAAAGGGGTAGCTTTGGCAAGAGTAATGATTTAAAATGAGGTAATTTTATTTTTAAAAAATATCAAATACATACAAACAAACCACTACCAAATTAGAAACAAATAGATACCATGAACAATAGAATACAAAATATTTGAAGTATCATATGCATAAACTTAATCTTAATATACATCATAAAAGTTGTATAATTATCTCAAATCGATTTAGTACCCGTGCGTGCGATACACAAACAACCATCCTAGTAATTATCTAATACAAATGTCTACCAAGTAAATTGATCGAGCAATGCCTATTCTTGCTTGTGATGTAAAGTAACGCGTGACATCTCACGACGATCTCTTATTTTTATCAATTTTTATTTAATCGGCTTTGAAACGTCAAAAGATTATATATGACGCATCACGAAGAAAATGTTGTGACTGAATAATGGCTTATATTTGTTAGTTATCACTTCAAACGATTAGCACAGTGGTTTATTGGTGTCTATTTAGGACTTTCCAAATCAGCTGTTTAGCTCAGATCTGTTTATTGGCTTACCATAATTCTGAATAGGTTTTAGGAAGTTTTCTATATATACTCTATTTGCCTCAACTTATACCAGCCGTAAAACTAGGATAGTCGTGCATATCATAACCTTTGTAATTTGAACTCTATACTCATAACTCCTCAATATCAACAAAATATTTCTTCCTTTTACTGATGGATGCACCGATCCCATCAAAAGTAAACCACTTAAATCCTACGTCTTATTTAATCTTTCTCAAATCTGTTATAGCAAAATAAATATAATGTGAATACCTCTCTAATTTACCACATTTGAATATTATTTTAAGATCGAAGTTTCAAAGTATACACTCTTAGTTGTATCATACAACACAATTTTCCCCTCAAATACTTTATTAAAGACCTATATATATGTTACTCCGTACAAAAAAAGTCTAATCTAAAACCGTTTTACATGTAAATTCAAGAAATAATTTACTTTAAGTAGTTACTTTATTTAAGGATATAATCAAGTCAATTAAGCCGTGATTTTACACTAATTAAGTCACTAATGCTGGTGTAAAACCGTCTTCTAGAAATATTATTGATGTTACAAATAACAGTTGAGCTCATATGACTGGATATACAATCACATGTCAAAAATGAATAGTGTATGTATTTATGTAATATAGGTCTATACGTGCCTACTTGGTGAAGAAGAATTGAATGATGCAATACACAAATGGTAACAATAATTTAAATGTAAAGTAAAACATTAAGTAAGAGGGAAGGAAAATAACAAACTTTATCTCTCGTAAGACACAAGAATCAAGTCTTTTGCTTTAGGAAGTAAGGCTACATACCTTATGTAGAGGTTGCTTTGGCTTTTAATAATCACATGACACACAAAATACTATATAATTGGTTTTTATTGAACGCACATGAATAATGAATATGGATAGATTGCCAGATTGGTTTGCCTTAAAAGTTTCTTTCACTTCTTTTTCATATTCCCTACTTATCATTCCTTGCCCTTATGTTTTAGGGCAATGTCCTTCATTTTCTTCTCCATATAGTCAACATCTTACACATATAAAGCTCTTTTGTTTCAATAATTCAATGGCGGCCGGCATCCCCGATGGCCCGCGATCATTATATTATTTGCGTCTTTTTATCGCTTAGCGTTAGCCCCCTTAGGACGGTCTTAACTTAAAACATAAAAGATGTTATCATTTCATAATAAACTGGTCCATAAACTCAACAATAAACTGATGTTACTTTTATTGCCAAATGTTTACATTTTATCGTATAATAAACATATTTATCGTTACTGAGTACCGGGTCCAAAAACTCAAGACGGATTCAGCCGTTTGATGTGAAATGATACTTTGATTTGCGTCTTTCTATAAAGGAAAGAAATTAGGTCTATTTTTATAGAGTATAACAAACTTATTGTTAGTGTTAAGTAGTACTTTAAGTGTATGATGAGTAAAAGGGATTGTTGAATATTATTAAAGCATCTAGTTTCAACTAGGTAACAATTCTATAAATAGAGAATAAAGATAGTAGCAATTTAAGAATTCTTAGGGATAAAACTAATGATTCTCTTAAGTTTCTAATTAATGCGTCGTATATTTAAGGAAACTAATAATAGTAATGACTTATGAGATCATGTCTCCACCATAATGAATATAACTATGAGGGAATCTCAACCTACGACTCATCATCAACAATCATTGAGAAAAAGGATGATTATACATCGGAGGTAATACCTTAAAGTAGTTTGATTTTGAGTTTTTGTGCCTTTTTTTCGAGCTTTTAAAGTTTATAAATTACATTTTACCTTTTATATATGATGTTTTTTGAGTTTTATTGTAATTTTTTTGAGCTTAATGTTTAAATTAATAAACTCAAAACTTTATAGTACAAGTCATAATTTTTAATACTATACTCAAAAACTTTATTATAATGCTCAAAAACTACATTATATGTGGTAGTACATCAGAGGTACAATCCACTTACTGACAATCATGAGCTTTGAACCTCCACCACTTGAGTTAATATCCCGCCATTATTTCATTTTTAGTAATTTGATTTAGAACTTCACCATCAGTTGTATAACAATATAAAAACGTCTACACCACTTTTAACATAACGTGGTCAGTCGTCACCTGATTATCCGATTCGATCCGATATCCAATCAGAAAAAGGTTGAATGTTGGATATTTTCGGATATTGGATATTCGATCAGAAAAATATGAGATCAGTTGAATATCGGATATTTGTAAGATATACTTTATGATTTCGATAATGAAATCAGTCCCAAGAATCAATATAGACTTGAATTAATTCAACCCTAATACAATTGATAAGACGGAATAAAGGACTAACCTTGGTGCATGTCTTACAGACGCAATCAATACAATAATAAGAAGTATAGAAGATTGATTGTCTTCCTTAACCCTGTTAGAATATGCCTTGAATCTGTTCGGATTCTGATCTGATTTAGTTTCCTTATTTGTTTAGGAAACTATTATTTAGTTTCCTTTTCTGTTTAGGATACTATTATTTAGTTTCCTTGTCTGTTTAGGAAATTGCTATAGGGTTTCCTATAGTCTTAGGGTTTTCTAAACCTGTTTAGGAAACATCTGTTATGAGAGTACTATATAAACTCTCATAAGCCGTCTGTTTTATTAATTCAGAAATCTGTCTGAGTCATCTGAAATCTGAATACTCTAACGAGTATACTCTGAAATCTGTAATTTCTCAAGATCAATAATATTCTTCTCTTCTGCCGGTGGACGTAGCTAACAAGTTGTTAGTGAACCACAATTCTTTAATTCCCGGACTTTAATTACATTAATTGAGGGGTATTTAATATGTTATCTAAACTTCCAGTATCCCTCTCATATAAATATATATGATGGGTATACACATTTTCACATAATCAAACTCAATCGTACCTTTTCGTGAAAGACGACTCATGTATTAGGGTAAGGTTAGAGGAATATTAATTCCCGGACTTTAATTACATTAATTGAGGCCGATCCATCACGGTGTCATCTTTTATATTAAAGTCGTAATATTTAGTATGAACGTAACTATTATTTCAACCCGAAACACATAGGCCACTTGAATATTATTAAATATTTTAACAATATTTGGATCTCCGATCCGATTTTTTCGGATAATAAAAATAGCAGTATATCCGAAGTAGTTCGGATCTGATATCAGATAAGGATATCTGAACCAAAATCGTGTTCGGATCGAATATCCTATCCATGCTCTGGCCTAGACTCATCACGTCTTCTGTAGTTTGGTATCGTAGTTGTCAATTTTGTACGTTTTTATTCTAGCCATGCATATTATCTCTAATTTCTTTGATTTTGTATCAAAAGTATACATAATATTTGACGATTCAAGACGCATTTGATGTTAAACACACCATAAACCGAAAAACACAAAAATCACTCACAAAGAAATCAAATCCAAAATTCTCATTAATGTAAATTTTACACTATACTTGCTCACTCGCTCTTACAAAATCTCGTCTTAAACCCCGACGATCCATCATCCACGCACCCGGTCGCGCCTAACCGTAAATTTGAATGTGAAATTCCGAATTAGATATCAATGGTTTAATAAAAGAGAGGGAGTAAAATGATCAAGTGATCTATATACTATGCAACAGAGAGAGTAATAACTTCTCTTGGTTGGGCAGCACGTAATTTCTCTGAATGGTCTTCAAAACAATTAATGCACTTTGCTTCTTTAAATTTGAAAATACAACTTTGATATTTTTATGACTACTATCTTTGCAAACATCTGCCCTTAAATTTAAAACTAACAATTTCAATAGCCTCTTTATAGTCAACTGTCTATTCCGTCACCTTGCACGCCTTCGAACTTGAATTATGTGTTTGCCTATATTTGCTACTCCGGCCCCTTATTATCATTTTTCTACTGTAAATTGACCTGATGACTTTTTTTTACTTTTTTTTTTATTTGGCGGTGGCGCAATAATATCTATAGAGGGTTATGTTCGGTAGAGTACAATGTTATTGGTTACGGAGTACAAAATATGACCTTAGGTAACATATTAACAACGAAATGTCTTATTCAATATAAAATAAATAAATACCCACATACTTTTTTAAAATAAGTTTTTTTCTTATTAAGTTAACCTAATTTATTATGATAATAAGGACGAGTAATTTATACAAAGTATATAACCAATGATGTGCCGTAGCAGTGTAAATGTGTAATACGATCCATGGTATAATACTCAAATTTGAATAGATTACAGTATACAATTTACGAAGACACACAAACAACAACTATTCTTACTTGTGATGAAAAGTAATTGTGACATTTCACGGCCACCGCATTTTTAACATTATTTTATTCAGGAGGCGTTTGGTTCAAAGAGAAGGAACAGAGTGGATGGAAAGTCATACCACTATAAAATGGATTCTAAATCCCATATTTGTAAGAATTAAGTTAGAATCCATTAGGTATCTAACTTTATTACAAAATACTCCAACCTAACATTAGAATGGTTTAAATCCATTCCAAAAGTTTCAACTAAACAACCCTCCGTTATGAAACGTCACACAACGTCCAATAGGTTACAATTGAGAAACTGTGCACAAGTAAAGAGTATTCAATAAGTTTTGCTGAGACGGACCAAATGTGACCAGTTTAACGACAAATGTAACTAGTACCATTTTATAAGCTAATAACTAATTATTTGCCACATAGTTACATTTTGTCGTTAAACTGATTAGAAATAACCTCTCTTCAGCCAAGTATTAGTGTATTACTCCGTACACAAGACTAGCTAGTTTTTATTAGCTCCCAGTTACTAGACATGTCCGCTTTAAAGGAAGCATTGGATGGATGACGCAATGCTTTGCGATGCGGATATTTAATTGTACATCAAGATCCGAATTTAACCTCTAATAAATCAAATCAATTAACTCTTAATTTATTAACAGCTTAGGATTAGCATCAAAGTCTACCAACAAGATTTGGTCATTAACCCACATTATTACATTAAATGATGTAATAAATTACTATTAATATTGTTGTTAGCGCAACAATAATGTACTTATTATGTATAATTGGATTGTCTGAAGATGGTGGCCTGCCCCAGTGGAAGACTCACCAGACGCGTCGTGGCCAAGCAACGTGCATGTACAATTGTACAAAGTCCGATCCTACAAATTATAATTAGGTACATAAGTAAATATTCCGTCACGTATTTTGTTACGATTTAAAACTTAATTATGACTTATGAGTAGTCAAGAAGAGGCGCGTGTTTCGTATACTTTAATGTTAATATTTGTCTTGAAAAATTCATACGTTATTAGATGATTTTATGATGGGTAGACCAAAGACATATAATATTGAGTATGTACTACTTCGTATCAACAATAAAAACTTAGGTAAAACATGATTGCCTCCAGCAACAATATGAGCACCATTCATCTGTAGTGAGTAGTGACCTAGCTACCTTATGGGGAATGGGGTCTCGAAACCCCACTGATTTTTGTAGGTTTGTCGTGTTGTATGTCAGTATGTGTACAATTGTGTTGATTTCTTACAACGAAAAACCCCTGAATTTTTACGGGTGGTCCTCAAATTTACATTATAAACCCACTAATCAAATTTTCTGGCTACACCACTGTTCACCAGTATGTGTTTTCATTAGTGATATTATTATTGCTTTCCGGGCTACAATACTAGCTTGCATATATAGTAGAGAACATTATCACCCTTTTTAAGTTTTTGGCCATACTTATCAACACATGCATTGTCGCAAATATATGCTTCTTTTAAACAAGGAAATGACCAATATCTACGTTCATATAACAAGTTAGGAAAGGTATATTATTACAATGTTGTTACATGGCAATATGGCATGCAATTAGATCAATGTATGTCCCTACTTGCATGTAGGTTCATCATGCAATATGGCATGGTATGTGGGTAAGCTAACGCATGCCTAGACACTTTGGATAGAACTCTTGAAATCAAATAAATTAATTCTACTCCATTTGTATTGGCGAATTATTATATACTTTTATATTACGATGTATCATTTAAAAGTAATCTGTTTTAAGTTTTAACAAGTATTTTGTTGAAAAGGGATATGTGCAAATAGATAAAATATTATAAATGAATAAATAAATTTGTTTTTTAATAATTTCTCAATTATTTTTTAACTGAGTTAAAAGTACCAAAAAATAGATAATTATTGATTAGTAGCTAACAATCTAACATACATGATACATGTGTTTTGGCAACACTTAATTTCATTTTGGACGTTTTTATTTTCTCCATCCCTTAATTAGTTTTGCTGGCATTCCCATAATATTGGCAATCATGGTTTGGTTAGCTTGTTTTTCTATATCAATAGTTACAATAATGCAAATAAAACAGCAATTCACTCATGAATTTTTATATTATTTGTAATCATTTGAGCTAAAAATAGTCCTCATGTATGGCATTTTTGTTCACTTATAATAATAATGAGCTTGTAGCTCCAGGGACTAGTAATGCATAATCAAATTTTGAGTACTTTGACCATGTATAAACTTTAACTAATTTTCTCCCATTTACATTTTTGGAGGTCAAAATTCTGAACTTTGACTACTTATAAATTACAATCTATATTATTTTATAATATAATTTTTACATATTTAGATTTGTTACTTCTATAAGAAGATCATCCATAAAGTTATTTACTTATTTTCAACCGATAGTTATATCATAGTCCGTATAAATGGATAAAACGATGATCAATGTCGCCTAGGCCACCATATATAAAGTGAATGAGAGGAACATGTGTAAAAGAAAGGAGTACTATATTTGCACAGCTATGTGACCATCATACATGTTTTGGAAAAAAGTTTTATTTTTTCTCAAATTATCAATTAAGAAAAATTCATGTGTCTTCCGGGAGGACGGTCCTCCTTACACACCTAAAGGAGGAGAATCAAAATGAAATCTAATAATAACATAGGTGTAAGGAGAACCGTCCTCCTGGAGGACACACGAATTTTTCATCTAGTAATGCTTTCAAATCATTCTCCTTTCATGATATGGCAGAAATTATAAATACGAATCTTATTTCTAGAAGAAAGAATAATTTTATATTTTCGTAAACTAAGAAATGCAATCGCCTAACAAATATATCTTTCGAAAAGTTATCGTTCATGAATTTTAACCAAACTTTTATTTCATAATACTCACATAGTCACATGGTTGTATTCCTTCCTTGTGTGTCTTCAATTAAATATTCCTTAATATCAAATAGGAAAATGAGATAAAAATGGTTTATAAAGTAAAGAGAGAATAAACCAACAAAGAAAGAAGCCCTTTTTAATTGGCATACAAATGCTTTATCTTTTCAACTGGCTTAATTTATTGCTGCTAATTTAATCCCCCCTACTATCACTTTTACATGTGAGTTTGGATTGTAAAGTCAGTTTACTTTATGTATATAAGAATATCATATAAAACTATCCATTTTTAAGAATGCATGTAATTTGTAAGCTTTCCCTCTCAACTCCTATAGTTAAGAATGATTGCAGTTACCTTTGCCATATATTAGTACAGGAAATCTCGCTTATTACCGTCACAAGCTTTTTACTTCTCCCAATTTTTAAAGTTGCTTGTCACAAATGAGAACTTACCATGTTAGTATTCATAGTTATTTGGCCTAGCTTAAAAGAGTCCATGTAGCTATATCAATTAGTTCAATATTTCCCTTGTAATAAAGGGAAAAGACGAATCTCAAACCTATAATAATATACATCATTTACGTCTTAATCATTACACCAAAACATATATTCATTTCAAATACTTGTAGGTTGTTGTTGGTAAAAGTATGTTAGTTAATACCTACTCGATCCTAGTTTACAAATAATGTATATGGTTTCAATATGTTTTTCAATATTATTAGATTGTACAAGGAAGGATCCAATAAAATACGTTAACTTGACATAAAAGAGAAATAATCTAAATCGATTACTTCAATTTTTATTAAATATATATACTTTCGGTATAAAATAATTTTTTTAATCGCGACAATTTGTTGTATACTTGTAGGTTGTTATTGTTAAAAGTCTTAGAACAAGGAAATTCTAAAAATAATTATTCAAAATTACCGCTCAGCTATTAACCGTAATAATTCGACAAAGCAAATTGATCTACATAGGAGTGTAACTTTCCATTTCATACGTGCATGTTACGATATTGTTCACGCCGATTTATGTTAGCCGACTCCAAATTATACGAGGACTAAAGCTATGTTGCTGTTATTGCATTGTCGTTGTTGCTCTTCTCTACATTCATATTGTGTAGACAATGATGGAGATGTTTAAATAAGGTGGATGCAATTTTGCAATTATGTAATAATGGTCCAAAGACCTCATGACTGCCGGCTGCTAACCAATTATTTGGATTATTATATTGTTATAAATTTCTGTTTACTTAAAAGTCAAATCATTAAAACATACGTACAGATTACTTCGTATCATTCAGTAGGTCTTGCTTAAGACGGGTTGGATCTTACAACGGGTATTTTGTGAGAGGAAATGGGTAGAGGAGACAAGGTGGGCTCCCCCCATGTGCTCTCCACTCACCCTTGATGGGTATTTTGTGAGAGAATATGGTATCCGTCTTAAGCTTAAGACGGATACTTCCGTCTGAAATAAGAATTTGTGCGTATCATTTCATATACAGTAAATTAAATTGTTGTACACAGTCCTTTCTCTTTGCTTACTATGATGACCTTTGAATACAATTTGAGGCTAAATAAGTTAAACAATATTCTTTTCGGCTGAAACGGGTTAAATGAAGGTGAACTTAATTGCACTAAATTGAATGGGGCCAGGTTGAAGTGAATGAAGTTGAAGTAATACTTAATTTTGTGGAGAGATGATTTGAACACTACTCGCTAAAGTTAAACCAAACTGTGTTGAATAGAGCCGAGGTGAAATAAAATGAGCTGAAATTAAGCTGGAAAGAACATGACCTTAGTCTGTTTTGCGAGGGAGTGAGAAAATGTGATTATTATATATTTAGATGTTGGTTACTCACTTTTTATCATAATGTGATTACATTTCTTCCGTCACAAACTTTTAACACGTTATAAATGAGAATTTATCGAGGTTAAAATAATTCATCCATGGTTGTGCATGCCATCTATATTGTTTCTTGGCTAAGTAAACTTCCCTTTGTCAAGTTTTAAAGCGGTCTTGTGGCCTTCTGGGGTTTCCTTGTAAATTAAGAGCTTGTTTGACCTAAATTTTTAAAAATGAATTTTTATTTATAGAGTTTAAGTTTCTAAAAGTAGTTTTAAAAAATTAGAAGTACCAAATTGCTGAAATTGGTACTTCTAATTTTATTGGCGAAAAAAGGTTTTTTAGCTTTTGAGATTTTTTTTTTGCCAATAAATGCTTTTGAGTCAAAAAAATATTTGAAGAGTTTAATGAAAATTATGAAACTTATACGAAACACATAAAATATTTTATAACAAAACATTTAGGCTCTGTTCTTTTGTACTGAATTTGTCTGAACTGAACTGAACTGAACTTAATGGAGCTGAACTGAACTGAACTGAACTTAATGGACCTGAACTAAACTGAACTGAACTTAATGGAGCTGAATTGAACTGAATTGAACTGAAATAATAAAAAGATAACAATATTATTATTATTATTATTATTATTATTATTATTATTATTATTATTATTAATATTATTATTATTATTTATTATTATTCTTATTATTATTCTTATTATTATTATTATTATTATTATTATTATTATTATTATTATTATTATTATTATTATTATTATTATTATTATTACTATTAATCATTAGTAATAATAATATTATATTAATATAATCTAATAATAATATTCAAATAAGATATAAAAAAAATATTATAGTAATATAATAAAAAATATAATATTAATATGATTGATAACATTATTAATTATAGTAATAAATATATAAAATTAAGTAACTAAAAAATAAATATGATAAGTATAATATAATAATATAATAATATAAACAATAATATAAAATATAAAATATAATTAATAATAATAATAATTAATATCATAATAATATAGTTCATTATTAATAATAAT
>JAIUZE010001843.1:0-43781 GCA_022085475.1 Heliosperma pusillum | reverse complement strand
TCCTTTCAAAAAGGTAATATGAATATGACACTCTCAATGAGTGATACGTCGTTTACGTGGAAAACAATTTCACCCACTGAACTTCATGTCTTTACATGATAGCTTTAACTCCCTCTGAACTTCATGTCATTACATGACTTTAACTCCCACTGAACTTCATGTCTATACATGACCTTTCGACAATTCGAGTGAAACTCTTCTTATATCTTATAATAGAAAAATCATAACCTCTTGGTAAATACCTTAGGCTTGTGTCATGTACACATCCTATTCCAAATCCCTATTTGGACATGTGGTTTTGTTGTGTATCTTGTACACACCTACTATGAGGTATTTTACTGATGAATTGGGTTTAAGCATAGTTACCCATTAACTTAGCAGACATCTTCATGTCTTATCCATGCAACTATAATTGGACAATTCCAAATAAAACATCTTCATGTCTATCGAATGATTATTGGACAATTCCAAATACATCATTCCTTTGCATAGACTCCATTTAGTTTCATAAGTCTCTTTTGTTAGAAAATCGAATTTTTAAAATTTCTAGATGCTTCCACTTCATAGACCATAATCTTATTATACAAGAACATTTTCTTTTGGTCTCATCACTAGTCTAAGGATTCACCTAAGAACGCTTTCTTTTGGTCTCCTCACTAGTCTTGAGTCTAACCTAAGAACATTTTCTTTTGGTTTCCTCACTAGTTTTACGTTGTGGCTTATTTTCTCCCACTCTAACTTTAGAAAAATACAACTATTTTCTTTAAAGATAGCCTTATAAGCCACAAACAATTTTGTACTTATACTCTTGAGGGAGGTAGAAGTATCACAACATGACTTTAACTGATCTACTAAAGACTATAAAGACATCGAATCTTAGCTTTGAGATAGACTAGTTCTATAAGCTAAAGAGGTGGACTCATATTCATGTCATTTACTATCTTTATAAGTGGTGTGGCCAATTGGTTAGGTATATTCCCTACTTTGAGTTCAATAACTCAATTTGACTTAACAATTGATCTTTCATAGTGAGAGTCGAATTCTTAGCCTTTTATTATAATGATCCAATCATCATAATACTAATATGATCAATTTGAGTCGATACAATTTACGTTATTTTAATGCAAGTAGTGTATAATGATAATCTTAGAACGATAAAAGTTTCCACAAACCGAGTGACTAGGGTTGAAAACCAAGGCACCAAATATTCAATTACAACAAATTGTTCTTGAAAATAAATCTTCCATGTCCAACAAGGAAATTAAAAAGTTCTAAACAACCATAATATAAACAAAAGGGGAGACAATCTCGAGATCAAGCTTCCTTAGGTCTACAACCATTGGTGGCTACCTTAGCTTCCCTTGAAGAGCCTTCTTAGGCATGCTTGTCTTTGCCTTTATTCTTGCTAGGATGCCCTAATTACAATAAAAAGGGTAAGAACCACAACTCGTATCTATATACCAAAGTTGAGATCATAACATAAATGATAGGGATAAAAATTTACCAACGGAAACAATTTTTCCGGCTTTGATATCTTCTAGATATTTTGGGCAATTCCTCTTTCAATGCCCTATGCCATTACAATAATGGCACTTTTCCTCGGTTGAGGCATCTTTCTTGGGCTTGGGTGAGCTATTCTCAATAGCTTTTCCCTTGCCTTGTAGGTGTAGGGCTTCTTCCCTTTACTACCACCCCTTTTGAACTTCCCCTTACTTTTGCTATTGATATTGAGTACATCCTTGGAGGTGCTAACATTTAGCCCCATGTCTCTCTCCGCTTGCACAAGCATCTTGTGCAACTTGTGCAACTCATGAAGAGAGGTTTGCATATTTTCCATATTGTAGTTTACCCTAAACTGCACATATGCCTTGATTTTCCCCAAGGAGTGTAGTACACGGTCAATTACGAGTTGTTCGGGGGTGTCAACCCCTTGCAATTTGAGAGTCTCGACATGCTCAATCAATTTGAGTACATGAGGGCTAACTTTTTGGCCCTCTTTAAGATTCATGTCGAAAAACGCGAAAGCCGTCTCATATTGAATAATCCTAGGAGCTTGTGAAAACATGGTCACAAGCTTGGCATAGATCTCATAGCCCGTGCTCATCTTTATAACACTTCTTTGGAGATCGGCCTCCATAGAGAAGATCAAAACATTTTTGATCGCGGCGGCTTCCTTTTGGTAAGCCTCATAGGCTCGCCTTGCGGCGGCGGTTGACCTTTCATTAGGTGTTTCGGGAGACTCTTCGGTAAGGTAACGAAGCTTGTCGTCACCTTCCGCGGCCAAGCGAAGTTGCGCATCTCAATCGGCAAAATTAGCGCCATTCTTTCCTAACTTGCATCGATTCATGAAGGATCGAAGCCATGAGACATTCGTGAGAGTTTGAGCATTGGTGGTGGTGGATGAACTAGCCATTGCGATTGTACAAAGTTAACTACAAATTTTAGACATAAAGGAAATGTCAACATTTATCATTTTAAATACTTGTAAACATTTTAAACAAGTTTTAACATTTAAATAGTGACCTCTACCCAACTATTATAAATGATTCGGAGATCCAAATTCATATCAACTTGGGCACGGTGAGCCGATTCATCCCTCATTAACATAATTCGGTGGATTAACTCTTTAATCGATTCTACATTAGAACTCTTGGTCGATAATATTACTTTAATATTTATCTTAAGCCCGGACCACATGCGGCTACGGTCGCGAATACTTCCGTTGAGCTCAATCCAAATTTCGAAATTATAACCTTTATTACCCCACTTACCCAACGTAACAAGTTTAGCACCCCGGTGAGCCGAGCCTACTTCCTTGCGAAATTGGGATTCATGGGTTCTACAATTTGGTAAGGCTTGGTCTCAATTAATTATTATAAGAGGTTGTGACAACCCTAGCGAATGCGGAAATAAAACATAACAAACATGCAATTTATATAACGGAAATTACGATGTCTTTAAAACTTTTTACATGCCAAAGTCCAAGTACGAGGAGTGTCAAATAATTACAAACTTAGAGTAGAAAATACTAGAAGAGACGTAGTCTCTCAAGATTTTATCAATTATCAAAGTCGTTAGCAAACTAGCTAAGAAACGTCTAGGGGTGAATCGTCAAGGCCAACGCCCGCTAGCTCACACCCGAACCCAAAATACAACAAGCAAAATCCATCCAAGCAACCTGTTCATCCATGAAAAACATGAACGCCACAGTCAATGGGGAGTAACTCCGGGTTCTCCCAGCCATATTACAAATAACATACTTAAACGGTAATACGAAAGTAGAAGCATACATATATAAATATACATGTGAGTTACGAGAAGGATAAATAGGCATTTCAATACGTAAAGATATAGGTACATGAAGTACAAAACCGTAACCATCATATTATAGATAGACTCGGGGAAAACAATCTTAGGCAACCATATACTCACTAGGGCTTGCATATCACCGTTAGCGGCATATACTTGATATGATTGAGACTCGACAAACAAACCACGCCAAGTCATCCAACGGTCACAAATAAACAACATATAATCATCCATCCAAACGTACGAATACGTTGACAACATCTCTCACGGTAAATGACACGCACTAGCACCATGTACATAGCCGTTATGATTAAAATCGCATCCACGGGATAAACATTTCCCTGAACGCATATACGATTAACATTTCGTATAGATAGACACAATTCCTCCTGGTAGGACCACGATATGAAAATCCGATCCTAGTCTAAACCTGGCCAGACTCTCGAAATAACATTTTCCGATTCGACATGTGATAAACATTTCGCATCCAAGACTCGGTCAATCATAAAAGCCGAGTACCCCAAATTCGGTCAACCTTCACGAAAGAGGCGGAAAGGGCACAAGCATCATAAACAAGCGGTACGCTACATGCAATGACACCACCTCGCAAGTATACAACATTTGACGGTCGGGTCGATCAACGCAAAGCGTTCGCATCCCAACAACGTCGTCATATGCCCACTAAAACATGCAATTAAGCAATAAGGATACAACTCCTCGTTCTAACATTCCAGCCTTACGAGCGAGGAGGTAGCTGGGGAATGAGAGTTCATAGCACATGACAAATTGTGCTCAAATCATAACATATGTAAAACCGACTCAAAGTGGGATATATCAAAAACCGTCACAAAACATGCGATACAAGCGAATGGAACATCATATATTCTAAACATGAATATTTAAAGTCATTACGTAAATTTATACGATAAACGAACCATGCGAACTATTATAAATAAAAGTATAAGAAAATATAGAGAAAGAAAGGCAGCGTGTGCCAGCCGGTCAGGTGGACCGGATGCCGGCTACCCGGCTGGCGTTTTGGTAACATATGAAAACAATTGAAAATACAGCGTGATCCAGCCGGTCAAGTGGACCGGCTGCAGGCTACCCGGATGGATTATATGTCACTTGAGAAAATGAAGGAAATATAGGGTGTGTCTCAGCCGGCCGGCTGAGACTTACTTCATACCAAAATTTTCACATAACATTAATAAAACATCAGCCATTTCCCAGCCAGTCAGCTGACCGTATGTACACGAAAGTCATCAAACATCACTAAGAACCATCGAGAATCATCAACACATATCAACTATCATCAACTAACATTAACAATTATCAACAATTATCAACAAATAATAACCATCATCAACAAACACAATTTCTGTGAATACTAATCCTATCCTAAATACGTTTACTAACATCCAAAAACACATTAAAACACGTAATGATATCGAGTAACCCTTCACTGTTACCTTTTCACGTCTTTAATCCTCGTCCAGGTCCTCCTCTACTAGGTAGTAGTCTTTGTCGATGTCTTGAAGGTCACCACCTACAATTAGACAACAAAAGATGAATATAATTCACCTTTTAGAAAGACCACTACTACAAATACAGGCAATAACAACGCCCCATCAACAACGCATACTCATGAAAATAAAGAAAAACCGTTGTGGAATGGATAATTATTTTTCCGCGGAATTTTATTAAACCTAATAACAACGGTGTTAGTTTTTCGAACGTTGGTATTAGTTTTAACAACGGCGTGAACTAAAATAACCGTTGTAAATAAATTTACTAATAACAACAGTTTATTCTATATCCGTTGTTATTAATTTAGCGCGAAATAATGAAAATTAATAACAACGGGTATGAAAAACCCGTTGTTATAATGTGTTATTAATTTGGCGCATTATTTGGCTTAAATTAATAACAACGGATATGATTTTGTTGGACGTTGTTGTTAGTTGTAACAACGGATTTAACTTTGTTAACCGTTGTAAATAGGTAATCTAATAACAACGGTGAATATGAATATTAACCGTTGTCAATACTTGTAATAAAGATGAAAAAAACACAGAACACTAATAATACTGTACTGCAACACAAAAACACAAACACAAAGCGATTATACTGCATCACAAAACCACAAACACTAATAATTTATTGATTTCCTGATCGTCTCTTTGTCATCATCTCCGTCTGCTATTTCTTATTAATCAGGTATTCTAATAATTTTTCTTTATTGATTTCCTGAATTTCGTTTATTTGTGAATTAGTTGCCTTATACATTGCATTTTCTGAATTAGTTTTAATTAGTTGGATTTTCTGAATT
The DNA here is from genome assembly GCA_022085475.1 of Heliosperma pusillum. Lineage (NCBI taxonomy): Eukaryota > Viridiplantae > Streptophyta > Magnoliopsida > Caryophyllales > Caryophyllaceae > Heliosperma > Heliosperma pusillum. The sequence continues at coordinate 38,140 of JAIUZE010001843.1, read as the reverse complement.
ACTTGGCTTACTATATATACTACGAATGTAGATAAATGACTCGAACTTGGATGAATGCTGCGAATATGAGTGACCCAAACTATAAGGATGGTTTAGCTGAATTTTATGAAGTCGTTGCGAACAATTTGAATGGTTCTTCTAGTATTCCATGCCCTTGTGAAAGATGTGGTAATATTAGGTATATGGCTATTCCGGACGTTAAAATTCACCTAGAAAAGTATAGTTTTAGTCGATCCTATACCCGTTGGATTTTTCATGGGGAATCATTAGAGGAAGATAATAATTTTGAAGAAGATGATCTTGAGGTATACGAAAGGATAACTGATGATCCCGAGTTTGCCGAGTATGTTGAGTTGGAAGCAGACGAGTTGAATGTTGGGTCTACAGATAATGAAGAAAAAGATGATGAATCAAATGCTTTTGAAGATGAAAACATTAATTTGGATGACCTTGACAACATGTATAAGAAGTTGTGTGAGTCTGAAGCGCCTCTATACCCTGGTTGTAAGTACACAAAGATGTCGGCTGTGGTGAAGTTGTATAATATCAAGGGGGCAAATGGGGTTAGTGACACATGTTTCACTAGTTTATTAGCCTTGATAAACGACATGCTTCCAGATGGTAATGTTCTTCCCGTTAAGACATATGAGGCTAAAAAACTAATTAGAGGGGTGGGTATGAAATATGAGAAAATACATGCATGTCCAAATGATTGCGTATTGTATCGAAAATTATATCAAAACTTAACCAATTGTCCGGTTTGTTTTGAGTGGCGTTATAAGGATAAGGAAGGGATCCCGGCTAAGGTGTTATGGTATTTTCCAGTGATACCAAGATTCATAAGGATGTTTGCGAATAGCAATGATTCAAAAATGTTAACTTGGCATGAAACTGGAAGAATAAATGATGGGAAGCTAAGACACCCGGCAGATGGTATGCAATGGAAATCGTTCGACGCTAAGTATCCCGATTTCGGCATTGAACCTAGAAACTTACGTCTAGCGCTGTCCACTGATGGAATGAACCCACATGGAAACATGAGTACCCAACATAGTACTTGGCCAGTAGTGTTGGCAATATACAACTTACCTCCATATGTGTGCATGAAAAGAAAGTACTTGATGTTGTCGTTGTTAATTTCCGGCCCTAAACAACCTGGAAATAATATAGATGTCTATTTGGAACCTCTTTTAGATGATTTGCGAATTTTGTGGGATAGTGGGATAGAAGTATTTGATGCATATAGGAATGAAACTTTCAATTTGAGAGCGATGTTATTGTGTACAATAACCGACTATCCGGCTTATGGCGACCTTTCTGGGCATACGGTGCATGGGAAAGAGGCATGTCCATTGTGTGGGGAGGATATCGAGTCTGAATACTTGAAGTGTTCTCATAAGTATGTGTATTTGGGAAATAGGAGGGGCTTGGATCCTGACCATTGTTATCGCAAGCAGCAGAAAGCATTTAATGGACGTCAAGAACATCGTCAACCTCCTAGAATTTTGAGTGGGCATGAAGTTTATCAGAAAGTAAAGCATATAGAGATAAAATATGGGAAGAAGAACGGCTCTAAATTGTCTACTCGTGGGTATAAGAAAAGATCCATATTTTTTGATAAACTTCCATATTGGCCTGACCTGGAGGTCAGGCATTGCCTCGATTTCATGCACATTGAGAAAAATGTCTGTGATAATATTATCAATACCCTCCTGAATGTTCCCGGTAAAACAAAGGATAACGCCGCAGCTAGGGAAGATATGCAAATGATGGGTATTAGGCTAGAGTTGGCACCACAGAAGAGAGGTAATGGTACATTTTTACCGCCAGCAGCTTATACCCTTTCACGGAATGAGAAAAAAGAGTTTTGTGCATGCTTGAATGGAATTAAAGTGCCACATGGTTATTCGTCCAACATCAAAAGCCTTGTGTCGATGCAAGATCTAAAACTCACCGGGTTAAAGTCACATGATTGCCACACTTTGATGCAACAATTACTATCCGTGGCTATTCGCTCCATTTTACCTGAAAAGGTACGATATGCTATTACCAGATTCTGTCTCTTCTTCCAGTCCATATGCGATAAAGTCATCGATCCCGATGATGCGGATTCATTGCAGGACCTCGTTGTCACCTCTCTTTGTCATTTTGAAATGTATTTTCCACCCTCTTTCTTCACTATCATGATTCACCTGACCACTCACTTGGTTAGGGAGATTTTGTACCTTGGGCCCGTGTACTTGAGATACCAGTATCCTTTCGAAAGATTGATGAAAGTCTACAAGGACTATACATCTAATCGGTATCGTCCAGAAGGTTGTATTGCTGAACGTGCTATATTAGACGAAGCTCTTGCATATTGTTACGCTCATCTCTCTCCTGAGGAGTTAATTGGCGTTCCAAAGAATCGTCATAGTGACTGGATGACCGGAAAAGGTATTAGGGGCCGGGTTGAAAAAATTGTGTCACGTGACATGTTACATTTAGCACATACGTATGTGCTAAACAACGAAGATGAGGTGCAACCTTATATTGAACAACACAAAGATGAGCTCAAATACGATCACCCAAACAAGAGCGAGATGTGGATTGCAAACGAGCATAAGAAGACATTTGGAGAGTGGTTTAGGAATGTTGTCTTGGAGTATAAGAATTTGTATGGTGATGACATCTCTCCTAGGTTACTACGTCTTGGGTTAGGTCCAAATGCCAGGGCCACTTTTTTCAGCGGTTTTGCTATTAATGGTTATACTTTTTACACCCGCGAGCAAGATGAGTTGAGCACAATGCAAAATAGTGGTGTGAGTTCTGAATTTGAGGCAATGCACTTTGCTACTTCAAAAGATAAAAACCCTATTTGGGGAAAATGCCTTTATTATGGTGTTATTCAAGAAATATTGGTATTAGATTACATTGATTTCACAATACCTCTGTTTCGATGTAACTGGGTTGATAACAACAACAATTGTGTTCGAAAGGATAAAATGGGATTTACGTTGGTCAATTTGGATAAGGTTGGCAATAATAAGGATGATCCTTTCATAATGGCATCCCAAGCTAAACAAGTGTTCTATGTCACCGATCCTATGGATAAGAAGTGGTCTGTTGTACTATCTATAAGGAGTAGACGGGGTGCACCCGATAATGGTGGGGATAATGATCAGGATGTCGTGTTTGAGGGAATGGATCACTCTTCCACTGTATCTTATTTCGACAATGTTGACACTGATCATGATAACATTGAAAGCATCTATATGCGTGATGATCATGGTGAAGGTATTTGGGTTAACGAAGAAACTATGTCGGGCAAGAAACGTCCCCGATCCTGAGGTGGTATTGTCTTTAGTTTTTGTTAGCTTTGGTCATTGTTGAAGATTCCCAAATTATTTAGCTTTTGGTCATTCATTATACAGTCTCCATGTTTTGGTTTCTGCTGATATTGCAGTGTATAGTGCTTATGATATTGCTGTCTTTGTTGGTTTCTGCTGATTATTATTGCAGTGTATAGTACTTATGATATTGCTGTCTCTTATAATTATAATTAAAAAAAAAATAAACGTAAGCAACAACAACGGTTGTTGTAAATATACCCGTTGTGGTTAGTAATAACAACGGTTATTAATCACAAACCGTTGTCATAGTGTTTACTAATTACAACGGGTATGATACTATAACCGTAGTCATTACTCTATCACAACGGTTTGTTTATGATAACCGTTGTCAATATTTGTAGATAGGAAACACACACTAATAATACGACTGTACTGCAACACAAAAACTCTATCACAAAGATCTATTAAAGGAAATGATCATTTTTCTGTCATCATCTCCCTTATTATTTTTTAATTTGTGAATTTGTGAACTATTTCTTGAATTTGTGAATGTCATTTCCTGAATGTCGTTTATGTTTTTCACCAATTCAATGTCGTTTATTATTAGCAAATTTGTTAATGTCATTTCCTGAATGTCATTCAATTCTAATTTTGCTTTATCGATTGAATAGCTTTGAATTGAATTAGTTTAATTACTTCTAAACTTAAGTCAAAAAACAAATTAACTTATCAACATTAATATTATTAAATAATAAGTTCAAACGGCGCCACACACAAATGGCGCCAAAACAACAACAACCAAACAACCAAACAACTACAACCAAACAACAACAACAAATTAAATTGAGTCCGGGTAAATCTCCCGGATAGCTGCCACCACTAGAGCATATGCATCAATCGGGTCAGCCTCGGCCAGAGCCAACCCTTCCCACTGCTCTACCTGGGTCACTTCAACGAGGTCGACCCCATTTGGCCAACAGTAACGGTCATGTTCGGAAGCCACCCATAGATATGGCCCAGGCTGGTGGTCCGTGCTCTCAATAAAATCTTTTCGCCCATGCCCGGCCTTGTCAAACATTCTTGCCAGTTTGAATGCGGACGCACGATGAGCATCCGACATCCCAAACTCGAAAACGAGTTCCCCTGTAAAGTGCCTGCGATGATAATTTGGCCACATCTTCCTGATTAAATAGCCATTTCGAATAAGCGTATCACGGAGTTTTTTGTAACTTTTACACACAACGTAGCCACCCTCAATATGACAAGGCATTTCTTTCATGATGCAAGCATATGGTTTAGTAAAAGTTCCAGACATTTTGTATGGTTGATGTTAGTATTGAGGCTGGGAAATTTTGTATGGTTTAGCAAATATGATATTGATTAGAGTTGGGAATTTTGTATGTGGTTGATAACCTGCTTGTATTGAGGCTGTATTTATAGAGAGTTATTTATTGGAGTTATTTATTCACATGCATGCATTGGTTCACATGAAGGCATTGATTCACATGCATGCATTGGTTCCCAAAACGACTATACATTCACATGCATGCAGTACGTTATTGATTGAGTAAATGTGTGAATATGCAGTCAATGCATTTACTGCAATGTGCAGTCAATGCATTTACTGCAATGTGCAGTAACCCTATCACAACGGTTGTGGTAACGAAAACCGTTGTGGTTAGTAATAACAACGGGTTTTTGTAACCGTTGTTATTGCGTAATAACAACGGGTTTTTGTACCAATAACCGTTGTTATTGCTCAATATTATTATTTTTAATTAAAAGATATTGCAGTCCAAACCCGTGAATAAACAACAGCAGAACCAGCATTGATTAAAGCATCCATTGAACATCATCAATGGCAGCATAACCCCTCTATAAATACAGCCTCAAAACCCCTCCTTTAAATATTCCATAACTACCCTAAAATTAATATCATCAATGGCAGCAGTTAACCTTCCCAACGATGAAACGACCCTTACAAAATTGATTGCAGATGAGGAGGAGGCTCTTGCCGTAGTTCCCGCTGATCATCACCCATTGATTAAAGGATCCATTGAACATCGAAGGGATTATTGGATTAAGAGGCGTGAAGCAGTCCGACTTGTCAACCAAGCGTCGTCATCATCATCGTCCTCTGTCTACCCACGTCGGCCTTATACTCGGAGGTTGGATGCCGCAAGAGATATGTTGAGCTGTACCCGTCCTACCTTATCTCCACATGCAAGACGTGTACTTGCAGGCATTGAATCTGTTATTGCAAAATACGAGGTTAATGATCCGGAAGTCATCAGTATCATCAATATTGTTCCGGATTGTTGGTGGCAGTGTGAGAAAAGCTTTTTACACTTAACCGGAATTGTTCCGGATTATTTAACATCTTTATTTATTTGATGTCGGATGAATGTAATGTACTTTATTATAAAATCTAGGTTATTCCTAATGAAATCAATGAGAAAGAATGTTGTTTAAAGTGTTTGAATTGATGTTCAATATTTTGATGTATTATTAGAAGTATATAAAGGGTTTAGGGTTTAGGGTTTAGGGTTTAGGGTTTAGGGTTTAGGGTTTAGGGTTTAGGGTTTAGGGTTTAGGGTTTAGGGTTTAGGGTTATTTTGAAGTAACACACGTATACTAATAATGATACTTAATAATTAAAAGTGATCCGACCCGAAAATGATACTTAATAATCATCACGCGGATAATAAATAATGATTTCTATCGAATTAAATAAAATAACCTGATACTAGCTAGCGAGCTAATTAATTTTGGGTCGGACAGTTTCAGGTTTGTGATGCAAAAACGGCCCGTTTATTAGCGTACTTGAATTGGATGAACGAAGTCGATCGACCCCAGGCCATATATATATATATATATATATCATTATTATTTAATTTGGGAAACATTGACGTACGTGTATATATAATACTTAGCTTGCTTACTTGAATTGCATGTATGTGCATTGATGAATCTGTTATTATTGCAAATTGTAGTACGAGCGTCGTTAATTAGAGATCCGGAAGTCATCATCATTTAATTATTATATATATATATATATATCATCATCAATAAGTAGTACATATATATATACGAGGTAATTAATAATGACACGTGCCCCCGACCCTGCCCAAAAGCGATCGACCCGAATTGAAGTACGTAGCTACGCTTGCTCTGATCTAGAAAGTGGATTGCCCGATCCGTAACTGCTGGCCTGGCCACCCGATCGATTAGTTTCAGGTTAACTAGTGATGCATGATAATTATAATAACCAGTTCCTTAATTAAAAAGAAAATGACCCGATTCGAGGTAATTGAACCAAAAACTAAAAATAATTAATAACTAACCCGATCGATAAAGTTATTAATTACAAACCCGCCGAATCTAACCCGATTGGAATTGATTCCCAGGCCAAACCCGATCCGAGCTAATAATTAAACGTAACTTACGCCTATAAAATAAAATTTAGAGCAAAGTAAAATAAATTAAATTAAATTTAGAGCAAAGTTAAATAAATTAATTTAGAGCAAAGTTAATGAGTTTATTTCGTGCCTCAAATTTTAATACCGCGCGCGCGTATCTGAAAAATTAAAAAAAATATACATAATCTATAAAAACGGTGTTTTAGAAATTCACCGTTGTTATTACTTTCAACAACGGTTTATAATAAATAAACCGTTGTCTTAGTGTTATTACTTTCTACAACGGGTGTTATTTAACCGTTGTTATTACTCTATAACAACGGTGGTTTGTAGGATAACCGTTGTCAATAGTTTCTCTTAATAAACCCTTTAGTTTCTCTTAATAAAAAATAATTTACAATCCTATAGAGTAAATTTTACACACGTACATTATCATCATCATCCTCCTCGTTTACAATCATCCTCGTTTACAACACAAATCTTTTTGTTTAGTATCATCATCATCCTCCTCGTACTCGTGATCATCATCCTGTTCTCTTTATCATCACCCTGTTCTCATTTTCTTTATCAGGTAATTTTTGTGTTTCGTCTTTAGGGTTTTAAGTTTGAAGTTCATCTTTTTGTTTTCATTTTCTATTTATCGTTCTCTTTATCATGTAGTTTCATTCCTTTCTAAGTTTTTAGAGTTTTAGAATCTCTGCATGACTCTTTATTTGTTCAGTTACTATTTCATTCATTTCAAGGTCTTAGGGTTTTAGAATCGCTGTATGCATGACTCTGTTCCGTTACTATTTCATTTATTTTGAAGGTCTTAGTGTCTTAGGATTATCATGGGTGAAAAACGGAAAAGAGTAGACAACAATGATAAGGGGGATAAGCCTGGTGAGAGGGGTGCTTCGAAGTGCTCTGCAGCCCTTGCAGCTATATCGGCAAAAACGCCGATGGAAATAAAATGGAGTGTGAAAGGTGTTCCTACTGGTCCAAATGCTAGCCATTTAGCCACTTGGATTGGAGTTACAACCAAACAGTTTGTGCCTATAGATTTAGATGATTTCAGGAATATAAATCCTTCATTGCAGAACTTACTCTTGAAACGTATAAAGGTATGATAATATCTTTAGCTAAACACCATTTTATTTTGCATAAGTTACTATTACATAAGGCAGGAAGCCGTATAAAGGTTCGTGTAAAGGTATGATATTAGACAGCCGCTTATTAGTATATATGATGATGATGCAGGAAGCTTTCGATATTCCAGACTGCCATGATAAGTATCTATTACGTAAGGCAGCGGCAGTCTTAAGGCAGTGGAGGTGTGACCTTGCCAAATTACACTTGTATGTGGACAAGGAGACGGGGCAGATGCATAAGAGCCCACCGACAAAGTACCCCAACATCACTCAGCAACAATGGGATAATTATAAGGCGAAACGAGCTACTGAAAAGTTTCAGGTTAAGTATCCATGTCATATGTTTACATTTTTGTAAAACTCTACTTAAGGTTACATTTTTCTAAAAGTTTCAGGTTACATTTTTCTAAAACTCTACTTGTATCTATAATTTTCTAATTGTCTCATCTACTTGCGATTTTATATGATTTGAAGAGCGTTAGCGCCAGAAATCGTGCTAACATCTCACAGAAGCGGGGGGTATATTATGGTTCTCGAGGCGGTTACAGATTGATAGAAGAAAATCTCGTAAGTAGCATCTATATATTAGATTTTTTTAATCATACTTGGACTTGATATACATGTATACATATATTATTTTTGAGTTAACGTGTAGGTGTCAAAAGGTGTGACCGACTTGAATCGGCACGTAACTTATAAAGAAGGGCACACGCCTAAAGGATCCCGAACATGTAACGAATATGATCAGGAAGTCTTGGCCAACATAGTAAGTATTATTTTTATTAAGACGGGTTTTTAATAACTTTATTGTTCAATTCTTGTATGTCTAACTATCTATTTATTTTAGTAACAAAAATTAAATTAAGTTTATTTAATATATTATAGGAGAATGTTCTGAAGGAGGTTGCGGAAGGGAAATTCACTCCGAGTGGTCGTGACGACGTTCTTGCTAGAGCGATCGGCCGTCCCGAGCATCCAGGTCGATTGAGGGGCGTCCCATTACATGTCGGAGTCACGAAATATTATGGGACAACTAGCTCGAACAAGAAGAAGAAAAATAAGGGGAAGGCTGACATGGTACGTATACCATTTGTTATTGTCATTTAAAATTCACATGTTATTGTTTTAACAAATTGCTGATTCTACATTTTGGGCGTGCAGGTTCAGTTATTGGCCTCCGTGATACTGAAGATGAATTCTGGAGGCAAGCCTTCCGAAGAAGAATTGAAGATGATGGAGGATGTCATTAAAAAGGGTGAGGTAGTGCAACAGATTTGCCAAGAGGCAGACACTACTACCTTGCCAATACATGAGGAGACGGCTGAGAAGATGGGTGAGGTACCTACTGCTGTCGAGGTTTTAATACCTCAAGCCGATAAGGTAAATATGATTTTTTTTTTCTGCATTTGTTCTTTCTAGCAGCCATGCCTTTGATTGGTTTATTTTATTAGGTAAATGAGTCGGAAAAGGGGACGCAACTTGAGGAGACGGGTGAGGTACCTAATGCTGCTGAGGTTTTGATACCTCAAGCCGATAAGGTAAATACGACTTAACCATTTTGAACCTCTGCATTTGTTCTTTCCAGCAGCCATTGCATGCCTTTGATTGGTTAATTAATTTTATAAGGTAAATAACTCTGAAAAGGGGACGCAACTTGAGGAGCCGGCTGAGAAGACGGGTGACAATAAGGAGGTATGTAGAATATAAGAAGTTAGTATATGCTGTCAGTGCTAAATCTGGTCTGGACATGTTCAAGTATAATAGCCTACCCACCAACAATAAATACTTGTAACTAACTTTACATTATATACTCAATATAGATCATTTATGATATCTATTATATTTTGGTATTTAGTAAATAATGTGTATTCTTCAGGCCACAAAAAGGCGGGTAGTTGTTCGTCTCGCCGACCCTTCATTCAAAGAGAATGTGATTGTTGCTCGGGGTTTCGTATACCCAAAGCCCAAGGACTCAGCGGAAACCATCTTGGTTCATGGCGTACGACTCTTGCCGAAGCATGCAAAAGTGGGGATAGTGGGAGTCGTGAAGGGCTATGGAACCCGTAAACTGCCCGTCCCAGTCCGCGACGACATAGTAATACTGGCAGATGCGGTTAAATGTTTTGTCCAATGGCCTCAAAGCCACATTTTCTTGGCTCGTGATTGTAAAATTCAACAGAATGTAGACGGGGTTAGAAAAATACATCTAATTTAACCCGCCTTTTGTCTTTGTTCATCACCTTCATAAATAGTGAAATTTATATGTTTTATTTTTGTTTTGTAGGTAACAAAAAACATGGATAAGTCTAACTCGATAGACAATAATCTTTCTACTACCTCGTCAAAACAACAACTTGATGAGGTATTTAATCAACTCTCTTTATATTTTAAGTTCTACTATCGCCTCATCATTGAAAGAGCAACTTAATTTAGTTAGCCACATGTAGGTTGTGAAAGGTAGCACACCGCATCATTTCCCCAAGCTGAAAGAGGTCAGGAGTCTATCCAGTACTAAATTTCATGGGAACGTTTACATGGAAAAAGTACGAACGGTGGCGATGCTGGAGCTTTATAAGGAGGCTGAGAGACGCATAGCAAGCGAGCAATTAATAGTTATTCCGCTCGAGAATGATATTGTAGGGGTAGAACGCCAAGCAATGCTGGATTGGGAAACGCTAGCCGTTTGGGCTGGCCTTGACGAGATTGATGTCCAACACCTATATGTTTGGATGAAGTAAGTTTCTTAATAAATTAAATCATGCAGTATTCTAATATTATGACTAAGTAAGATATAGTGTTTATAATATCGGAATTAAAACCGGCATGTAGGTACTTGAACTCGGTTGTGATCCCCGCCGAGACCAATATTAATCCACTTCCTCAATACGGATTCATGTGCCCAAATGTTTTATCTATGCATATCGAGATGTTTTCGTATGAAGAACGTGTAAATTATATTGCTGGGGAGTTGGCGAAAAACAATAAGCTCATTTTTGCCCCTTATAATGAAGCCGGGTAATATATAATTAATATTACGATTCCAAATACAATTGCAGTTTTATATGTTTGGTTATGATGCATGTTGTGCTTGTTAATAATGATGTGTCTCTCGATCTCTAGGAGACATTGGGTGCTAGCAGCGATCAATCCGACCACGAAGAAAGTATTTTGGTTGGACTCTTTGCATGGACAACCATCCGAGACCTTTAAGAAGTTGATTATTAAGTAAGTTTATAATACTGATGATGATTTGGCACATAATATTAAGTTTCATTTATTATTATTAAGTAAGTTTATGTGACTTTCGGCCTCTTTCCTTTTTTAAAGGGCCTTTGAGAAGAAAAGAGCAACAACCGGCGATCAACCGACAGAATATTCTGATGATGGCCCTACTTTTATTACGATAACAGGGGTACGTACGCGCAAATACAATAATACCTTAATAATTAAGTGCATTAAACTAATTACGCATATACATCTGTCTTTTTTAATTACGCATTAAACTAATTGGTAATTGCCTTCTCGTCTCTTCGTTTATTATGTAATAATAGGTCCCTAAACAGCCGGATAGCATCCAATGTGGATACTACGTTTGTCGTTTCATGTTGGAGATTATTAGGCGAAGATATATCAGCATTCCAGAAAGAGTTAGTAGTTTAATGTAGCTATTATTTACTTTTTTTCATTAGAGCTGATATCTTTTCTGCTATATATATATGATCGATGTTGCTAATTATGTATGATATGCCTATACTGTTGTTACCCTACTGATCGATGTCTTTTATTTGTTTTATCCGCAGTATTCAATCAACACGCCACATGTCCCTGAGTACACTAAGCACAATATAGACGAGGTAAGGGACTTGTTGGGCAAATACGTCCTTGATGAACAAACAAAGAATAAATGAAACTTAGATTATTTTGGAAGCAGATAGGGAACTTTAATTTGTATGTAGAAGTCATTAATTAGAGCGAGTTGTAAGTATGAATTGCTCTGAAAGAGATCATTTTGGTTGTATATATCATCTTGCTGCTGCTGTACATGAATTGCCATGTACATGAATTGCCCTGTACATGAATTGCTCTGATTTATATATAGATATATCATTTTGCTGCTTCTGAAATTGGTTTATGCTGCGTACTGCTGCTGATTTATGCAGGATTTTAACTGGTGGCATGGGAACAAATTTCAATTTTTTCAAAAACAATAATAAAAATAATAACAACGGTTTTTCAAAATTCATTAAAAGCGTTGTAACATATTTCCTACCAAAACTTATCATACCTTTAACAACGGTGTATTATAGAATACCTGTTGTTATTAAAACTTTCCACAACGGCTTCTTTATTATACTCCGTTGTAATTAACAATATTCACAACGGGTTTGAAAAATTAAAGCGTTGTTATAATCCTTCCCACCAAAATTAATCATACCTTTAACAACGGTTTAATTTCATAGAACCGTTCTCGTATCTTTCCCACCATAATTATTCACACGTTTTAACAACAGTTATCTAGTAATAACAACGACTTATTACCGTTGTTAAAACTATTCACAACGGTATTTTTATTAAATCGGCACCGTTGTTAAAACCTTTAACAACGGAGGCTTTAACAACGTCCGCTTTTTAATATTACAACGGTTTTTAACCGTTGTCATAGCCTGTTTTTGTAGTAGTGGTCTCAAACTCGACTCTTTATCTAAGAAAGTTACAAGATCAAATTCCCTGATTTTGTTCTTGTGAAAAGAACGAAGGCGAATTCATTAAGATCTAACTATTCTAGATAGAAGAGTACAATACTTAAGGCAACAGTTGTCATGTCTGTGACTTTTGAAGACTTTGAAGAATTTTTGCAAAGATTAAAAGCTTAAAACTTTGAAAGCAATTTGCAATGAAATGTGTTTTGTTTTCTCAGGAAAGTCTTGAGCAAATGTGAGATGAGTGCCTTCTTATTCATAGAGAAGGACAAGATTTGAATTGATTAAAGAATTCTTTTTGAGAGAGTCAACTCTTAAGAAAAAGAACAAAAGAGTTTTGCTATTTAGAAAGTAGTGCATATGTTATAAACATCAAAGTGTGAATCAAGGTATGCAGTAGACTTTCAACTTTTCTGATCATCTTTTGAAAACAAAAGGGTAAGGACAAGAGGGTTTAAGATAAGAGCCAAGCAACCCTTTTTGCAAATAAGAATTAGTCTTATGCTTTTTACGGAAATTGGTTTGGAAAGATTCCCTTGCCTTCTTGTTTTATTTCAAACCATTTCATTCAATGTTTCAAACCATTTGAAGATCATTTCCAGGTAAAATAGATTGAAAAGTGAAGATTTGAAATTGATCTATAAAAGAGACGACATACATAAGCAACAGTAACGTGCACTGTTGCTGACCTGTTGAGGCAACAGTCGTACGTACTGTTGCAGTTGCAAGTATAGTATTCTTCTATCTTTACAATTAGATGACTCTTTACAACTCGATTTTTCTCGGGCATTCAACACTTCATCAACTCTTCATCAACTCTTGCTTGGAGATTAGTCTTGCTTGGAGATTCATAATTTTCCTGAAAACTTAACTAAGAGGCACATATTAATTAGGCATGTCATCATCAACAAACTAGCTCAACAATTTTTATCTGACCTAACATCTTGTATACGACGATCTGACATCAATTGCTTCACCATATAAGGAACTATGTAGGCACCGATCTTCCGCTTATTCTTTATAATAATAAATTTAAAACTCTCATATTGAGAGATAAAACCCACCATATGTGGGAACAAGACTCTCCCATAGGGAGAGAACAATAAAATAAAACATAAAAGTACTTAATTTTAAGATCTAAATATAATTTGGGGCTTACCACTACCAAAATTGGTAGATGGTGGCCCCTAATTGATGAAGAAAAGGATGAGAAACAAGTTTAGGATTTTTAGAAAGAGAGAGAGTTTTTAGAGAGAGAGTTTTAACTTAATAATTTATTATTAGAGTACTTAGCAGTGACTAAGTTCTTAGACGAGTTCCGGTGGTCCTACTGCAGGTCGCCGCCGGTGCCCGGTGGTTATGCTGTTGTACAATTTTATTGTTGTTATGTTTTTCCAATTCGATGTAATACGTAGTACGTTTATCAATAAAGAATAAGTATTTATAAAATTATTATTCAATCAGTACAATACATTGTTTTATAAAATTTACGTAATTGGTTTAATGAAATACATTATTTATCAACACAATAAATAACTAATATGGGTGAATGGAAATTAGGGAAGAATAGGTGTGTGAAAATTAGAGAGAATAATTTAGAGAAGAGTTAGAGAGGGAAAATGAGATAGAAATGAGAGGGGTATAATTGTCAATAGTGTAGTATAATGAGTAAAATGTGTACTGCGAAAATCAGGACCCATTAAGAAATGTGTTTGGTTTAGCAGATTATGTGACAAATATACCATTTTCATGTATAAACTGAATATGTTATTACAATATACTGCTATTAGCAGCATATTAAAAAGAGTAGATTCCGACCAATATACTAACTGAATATGCTATTAACCAAACACATGAAATTAGTAGATTAATGAGTCAATTTTCTATTTTACCCGAAATATACTAATTTCACCTAATATACTGTTTACCAAACAACGCTGATATCTTAACTGAATTTATAGGATCTTAGTTGAAGTTATAAGTTATTTTTGGTCTATATTAATATTGTTCATCCCGTTGTTATAAGTTTATAGGATTTTTTTCTTAAAGTATAAATTAGCATTCTCAACTAACTTACTTTAAAAATAGTTTAGTGCATATATTGTGTTTTTAACTGGAGTCATTATTTAACTATATACTCTCTTTGACTCGACACATTATATACTTTTGATCAAAAAACTTCTCACAAAATGTAAACGTATAAACATCCTTTTGAGTCGGAGAGAGTATAATACAATAATCTGAAGACATTATTAAGGTCTGTACATCGTACGAGCATTAATTCTAGTTAGTGTGATTTGTGAAATGTCTTGCTAATGTTTTTATTTTGTTCTTAAAAAAAATCAAACTTGCCAAAACAAAAAAAAAAACAAAAAATTCCCACGGTACCCCGAACTTTGACATTTTTCCCAAAATACCTAAATTTTTGAGCCGAGAAACTTAAGTGGCCACAACTCGTATTTACAAACTCAAAAAATGACGATTTTTTTCAAATCATTCATCTTTCCGAGAATTATGATTGAAATTTTGGCGAGTTCGGAACTCGTGACTAAGAGATATGACCACTCAAAGTTTGTTCCGTGAAAAAAACTTTGACATACAAAAACTCCTAGCCACGGAATCCAATACGACAATTTTTTTTTTCAAATCGTAGCTCTCGGAAAAATCAATGATTTGAAGAAAAACAATAGTCATTTTCCGAGTTTGTAAACATGAGTTATGACAACTTAAAGTTTCTCAGGTAAAAAAATTGGATATTTCGAGCAAACTATCAAAGCTCAGGGGTACCGTGAGAATTTCCGCTAAAAAAAAAAAAAAATAAGTACGGAGTAGTATTTTTTAACTTTTGTTTTTTTGTTATTGTTGTTGTTATTGTTGTTGATGATTCCAACTGTCGAATTCCAATAGACGAATAATTCCGCGTTAAGCAAGGGCAGCTTCCTCAGCTTTGTCAACTTGTTTGCTTCATCTTTTATCAAATTTGGACCCAATAAAAACATACCAAATCAATCTTCAATTTCCCTCGAATTTTAATCCCCAATTTCATAACATTTTAATTGTACCCTAATTTAGATCGTTAATCCCTAATTAACTAACATGAGTTTCATCTTCGGAAAGCGGAAAACTCCCGCAGGTATACACCATCCCTTAATAATCAATTATCGCTTAATTGTCATCCTTTTTTCTTGATCGTACTTATAATTAGGTTTCTTTTAATTGTAATCGTTTTGTTTTCGCATAAGGGTAATTTATTCCTGAAAAAAGTTCCTAAATTTGTGTGCCAAATTAGGGTTTATTCAACTGGGTACAATTTATAGGAATTAGGAAGTCTTTTGATTATGAGTTTGTAATCAGTTTGATTAAGGAGATATTTTTAATGATTCATGTTTTGATATCTGATTTGAAATTATACCCTTTTGATGTTTGAACTGTGTATTCCTGTTGTTTTAGTGTGTTTAAGTTACTAGGAATGTTGATTGAATTGTACTCTGGTGAATTTTGTCGATCCGATTGTTGGCAGCAGATATGGTAACTTGTTGATTGCTTGGTTGACAATGATTTCGGATTAGAGCGTGTTTCGAAGTTTCTTACTTTGGTTCGTGTTGGGTTTAGCTAAATAAATTTGATCATTTGTCCAATGAATGGTTCCTTGATTGCCAATTTAATTACGGATTTATGCTTGTGAACTAGCTTAGGAGACACCGAATTGTGCCGTATTTTCTAGTTGTTGAAGTTCTGCTGATAGTTAATGTGATTTGAATTGGAATGTTAGATTGTATCCCCCCCTAAAGTGTATTCTATTTTTCACGAGATAGAACTTTTGCGGGAGAATAAGCGGATGCTGGATAAATCAATACGAGAGATAGAAAGAGAGCGACAAGGGTTACAAACTCAAGAGAAGAAACTGATAGCAGAAATAAAAAAGAGTGCTAAGCAAGGACAAATGGTTTGTCTGATTTTTTTATCATTCTTGTTTTTAAAATTGGCTCCTTGTTATTTAAGAAACTGTGACTCCTATGAAGTTTATGCTTATTATCAGCATTGGGTGGTTCCACTTTATTCCACTTGGGGCTCGAAACAATTAAAAGTTAAACCTTTCTCTATGTTTTGCCTAATTTGAATGATAAATGTTTAGTTTACAAATTTTGTATGAATGTATTGTTAACTATCTTTCACACGACACTCAAAACAAAAACTTATGGGTTCGCCAAGGACCCCAACGTTCACAAGCTCACTTTTTTTAGTCATCATCACCGTTACTACAATGGGTGATGATGACTAACCAAGATGTTTCTAAACGAGCGTTTTTAATGCCTTTGGGTTTGTTTGCGTTAAGGGATGTGAAGGGAGGAGAGGAGAAGGATGGGGAGGGATATGAAATCTGGTGTTTGTTTAGCAAAGTGGATTGGAGGGATCTCAAGGGGGAGGGAAGTGGGGGACCCTTTTTTTCTCCTAAAAGCGTAACTAAAAATCCTTTGTTTGTCAGAGGTTGAGTGTTACTCTAAGATGTTTTTCTTTTCTAATTGCTTATGTTTATTGTTAGGGAGCTGTCAGAGTCATGGCAAAAGATTTAATAAGAACAAGGCATCAGGTTGATAAGTTCTACAAGCTCAAGTCACAACTTCAGGGTGTCTCTTTAAGAATTCAGGTGAGCCCAATTAGTTCAGTATACTTGTTTTCTGCACCCATTCTCCGTCTGATAAGTTGTGTTATTAACGGTTGCAATCGCCCATTTTCACTAGGTTTTTGCTGTTTTTATTGTATTTTTCTTACTGTTCTTCATTATGTGAAAGCAGACGCTGAAATCTACACAAGCCATGGGAGAAGCGATGAAGGGAGTAACAAAGGCTATGGGCCAAATGAACAAACAGATGAATCTTCCAAATCTGCAGAAAATAATGCAAGAATTTGAGAGACAAAATGAGAGGATGGAGCTCACTGGTGAAGTTATGGGAGACGCTATTGATGATGCTTTGGAAGGAGATGAGGAGGAGACAGAAACCGATGAACTTGTTAACCAGGTTCTTGATGAAATTGGAATCGATATCAATCAAGAGGTACCAACATTTCTAAATTTTGCACCCTTATTTGGCTTTATTTCTTTACTCTTGTATTCAATAATTCATGCAAGAACTTCTAAGCAACAATGATAATAACAAAAACAACATTGTCTCAAAAGTTGTTAGGGGCGGGTCATATGTACACAACGTAAATCCTATGATCGAGTTGGAGTAAAAAGAAACTGCCAAATGGCCCCATAGGATTATTGCTTTGCAAACGCATTTACTTGAGCATATAGAGTTCAGTGAGCCATTTGGCTATACATTACAGTGCAGGTAATTCAAGAATAATTTTGTTTATAACTCTCACTTCCGCTTTGCAGCTTGTGAATGCACCTTCTTCTGCGGTGGCAGCACCTGCAGCGAAAAACAAGGTTGCTCAGGCTGAGGCAACTGCTAGTGATGACACGGGCATTGATGACGATTTGCAGGCGAGGTTGGATAACTTGCGTAGAATGTAGTTTCATTTGCTACGTTAGTTTAAACTGCAAACGAATGAGATTCCACCTTATTTATGTGTGTATTATGTGCAATATATGGTGCTTAAACTTGGAGGGAATGCACGCTGATGTGATTTTGCTTGTATATGATGATAAGATGATTTTCATGCAATGGTGTCATGGGCTTGCAATATATTGTTTTACTTTTTAGTTACCCAATATTTATAGGATAATATCACGAGTTGAATATTTGAATATTAGACTACATCGTTCTAAACGTGCATGAGTCACAATTTTGCAGTTCGCCTTCTTTCACTAATCAACATTTCATAATAAATGAAAAACGGGTTAAAAATTTCATTTTAAACTTGCACGGATTATTCTAGAAACATGCACGAGTTTAACTAAATGAAAAACATGTCTAGCCGTTTGCACGGGTCTACAATTATTTTGACCGATTCACTTTTACTAATTTTATTTTAGAAATTATGACCTGATTCACATTTGCACGGGTCTGCAACTATTCTCACTTTTACTATTGGATCGATTCACAGTTTGCACGGGTCTACAACTATTTTGACCGATTCACTTTTACTAATTTTATTTTAGAAATTATGATCTGATTCACATTTGCACGGGTCTGCAACTATTCTCACTTTTACTATTGGATCGATTCACAGTTTGCACGGGTCTGCACCTCTTCTCACTTTTACTATCGTTTTAAGAAATGAAAAAATTTATGTCGTTATAAAGAAAATATTCAATATGTTAAAAAGAATCATGGTCATAGAAGTGTACTAAATCATGCAAAGGCAAAAAATGAATTATTATTACAAAAAAAATAGAGTATACCCATTAATGTGCATATTTGATTGACATTTGTTTATACTAATCTCTTATCGGTATCCTGTGCAATTTTGCACGGGTTTAAAACTAGTGATCTATGAAAATAGTCCCGTGGAGCAGTCTAAATTTACCTTGAAAGCGTATCGTTAAACATGCGCATGCAACCAACATATATTCTTCTTGTGCGGAAGTGTAGATACCTATGTTATTGAGATTTTATGAATTTACTTTTTGCTCTCCTTCTAAAAGACATCGTCTTATCTGATAAAACTGATTTCATTTCATCTTTATGTCATCAATGTGGAACTCGTGTTCCACAAGTGAATCAAAACTTAAATGTACACTTGATCTCATATGAATCATCTTATCTATCATCGCAAGGAAAAATTGGTATAAACTCGAGTCAGAACATGAGTACTCATTATGCCTTAGGAAGGATGATGTCATTTTTTTTTTGGTAATAAGAAAATGAACAGTTTATACTGCCTGACGGACAACATTATGGGCTATCCTATTACAGTCCTGGGACATAATAAATTAAAAGATAAACAATGAAAATGACTACTAAGGTTCCTAATACTATTTATTAGGAATTGAATCTCATGTGGCCCCTGAATTTCCCTTGCAATACATAAGATAAGATTAAGGCAGTTCGAGTTAATGTCGATGTGGTATAGACCTTCTTTAATAGCCCATAAAATCGCTTCTTTGATTGTTAAAGCCTCTGCTTGAATAGGAGAAACCGCAAAGAAAGATTTCTTGTTTGATATTATTGCCCTACCATCCTCCATCCAAACAACCCATCCTAATCCACCTTTCAGATTCGTAAGCCAAATTGCATCGCATTTTATCCTTTTTCTTCAAGAAGAGTCTTGATCTCCAACCAACCAAAAGCTATTAAAGTTTTTTATCTTTCTAGTTAAAAACTTCTCTTGAGATCTGATAACATGGATTTTTGTCATATTCTTTTTTGAGCTCATCTCGTTGATTTCCTTAAGCTCACTTAAATCCTTTTGGATGGAAATGATCTATAATTGAGGAGAAGTGAATCCTTTTTGAAAAATACGATGATTATGAGTCCGCCAGGTTTCCCAAAAGGTACAGATAAATGAGAAAATTTTCTCCAATCCATTCTGCGATTTTCACATAAAGGAGATCCAGTTTATAATCCAAACTCAGACGTCCAAGTCGTGATCCAGGGCATCCCTGATATTAAGTGATCCAAGTTAAGTTGATGTTTTGAATCTAGGGAAACAAATTATGAAAAATGTGATAACAATGGAACAAAATTGACATGATCTGAATGACTTGACTCAAATTAAACCCATACACAACAGCTACCTAGAAAGATATTTTACTCTGAACCTTTATCCCTAAATAACTCAAGATACAATTTAGTCATATTCGAAACAACCTGTATCGAAATTTGATCGTATCAGTACCCGATTATCCGCTTTAGGAAGGTTAACTATGACTGTATGAGAAATAGACCGGGATAAAGGAGCCGAACTGAGTTTTGTCTCGAGGCTTGAGGCTGCTATATTATATGAGCATTTGATACGGGACTGGAGTAGTTGCAAGTTGTAATCTTTGAATAGATAGGAAGGTATCACGAAGTTGGAATGTTGTGACATGTTGTATTATTGGCCAGCGAATATATGTAATTCTGATGTGACTTCAACTTTATTATTGGCGCTTTGTATTCAACAAGACTAGTACCAAAAACAAGTCAAATCAATCTAAGTAGCCATGGATAAGTTGAATAACGACTTCATTTCAGCTCCTTTTGTGGAGTAGCTGATAAGGTAACTGTTATGTGTACACACTTCTGCGCAATCGGTGACGGAACTAGGATTTAAACTTTGGTGAAGAACGAGTACATTTCAGCTCTTTATATGAAGTAGCTGATAAAGGCAACTGTTCTGCGTCCACACTTCTGGGCAATCAACTCAAACTATGTCCATTTACATAACACTATAACACCATCTAACAACACTTCTCGTCTTGCACCGTCTAATAACACTTCTCATCTTGACCGAGATGAATGAATTAAGACAAAGGTGGGGGGATTCATGGAAGAAGAAACGCGATTGGAAAATATATTGACTTGTCGAGGAAACATTATCTATTTACATAACAGTACAACTTCATTTAGTTTAGCTGGATGTGGAATTTGTTGGTGTTTTAAGTGTAATTGCCGGTTTATTTTAGCATATTTAATTTTGGTTCGTATATGGGTAATTTCAAAACGATATAATCTAAGTTTGGGAAGTACATAGTGTACTCTTACATAGTTATTTACGGAATTACGGTATAGTCTTGGTTCGAACAAATATGACGGTGAGTACAAAGGTGTTTTTTAACACAGAAAAATAAAAATCATCTTGTGTATCATTGAGCAATATTAACAAACTACACACAATGACACAAAACTTCTAAATTACATTTGTCTCCGTTTAACAGAGGACACGGTCTTATCTCAATAGGAAATTTGGTTTAACTATTTAACCCAGACAATGATAAGTATGTCCGGTCATACTCGATTGCTGGGATCCGATGGCTGAATGATTAATCCTTTAATATCACCCACGGGTTCACGACACAGAGGACACTCGAAATGAGAGTATAACCACATATCTATACAAGAAGAATGAAAGCAATGGTTGCACCTAAGTAACTGTCTAACATCTTCTCCTTCTTCATAGGCCGACAAACAAACGACACACTCTCCGTTCCCACCACCATTACTGTCACCGCCTTTCTTATACTTGAAAGTCTTGGACTCCAATTGTACGACTTTTCGACATTCAAAACCCTGAACTGACGACACTGCTGCATTCACAGGGCTTCCACTTTCCTGCCACGAGGAACGCGTGCACCAATTGATGATCAAGCAATGATATATTGCAAGGAGAACACCTGCTGTCGCCACGACGAAGAAACTATAATACAGCATGCTTAAATTCATGTTATGATCTTGTTGCGAGTCGTTAAACGACGGAGGCGCCAACGGGTAATCAGGGGAAACACCCATTAGATTTATTTTTGGTTAAGGTTGAAGATAAGAGTTTATATGAATATTTTTTCTAGTGTAGGGTTTAATTTATGATATTATAAAAAGAGTGGTAGTGTTTGTGCTTTTTATTTCTAATCAAGGGAGTGAAGACAAAGGTATGTAACAATCAAACAAGGAAGAATGACATTGATTTTTTCATTTTTGTTGTCGATTTTGAAGAAGGTAATCTGTCTGTCTCTATGTAGATGACATATAACCTGAACTGTAAAGCTTTACAAGGAATAAAAATATCTAAAGATGGTCCACATTATATCAATTTTTCCTTGTAGATTAAAGGTTTACAATAGTTGTACTAGATCTTTTTGGAAAATATCAAGCATAATGACCAATGGTGGACCTCGGTTGTATTGCAAATAGTACGACTTCTATCTACCCCATAACTCCATAATTCTCGCTTGTTACGGGTATATTCGTCACAAACGGTTATTATACTATTATAATACATTCATATGAAGTACTCCCTCCGTCCCGGTCATTTGTTTACCATTTCCATATTTTAGGGTGTCTCATTCATTTGTTTACCTTTCTATATTAGGAATCTAATCTATGAGTAATTTCATCACCAAATGAGACTATTGTCCACATGTCATCCACCAAGTACCACTACAAATGGTCCCCTACCATTACCTTAATAATTGTGCCAAAAGCAAAGGTAAATAAATGACCGGGACGGAGGGAGTAATATCTATTTTTTGGTATAATAAAACGCGCACACTTAATCACAAATGACCTATTATCCACAAAATATCCCTCTATACCAAACCAACAAATTTATAAATATACATATTTATTGTAGTAGGATAATGATCTTTCATTGGGTGCTCTTCTTTCAGAATAACATGTTGCTGTTTTCAAAGTATTGTTTTACTATCGAAACTTCCATAGATTAGGATACTTATGTATTAGTAGGAATAGATATTTTGTATAAACAATTGCAACGGCTTGGATTTTCAGAAACTTATTTAAAAAGTCCAACTAAGAAACAACGGAAGATAATTACATATCCGAGCCATTATTTTTTTCAACTAACTCAAATAAAAAGATAACATTAAATACTACAACAATTTGTAACGAATTACAATAGCTAATAAATATCACAAATTCTCATTTACGGCAGGTTGACTTGTCGTAAGCTTAAGACGAGTAAAGCCCCTCACAAATGGCAAGTGGGGGTGCCAGGGGCGAACCCAGGATTTAAAACATGGGGTAGCGAAAATTTTGTAATATAATTTCCTATTAAAAAGCCACGAAAATAAACGAACATATATCTTTAACAAATGGTCTGTTTGTATTATTCGTAACCATCGTTGCATTGGATTGTTGATGATTACGCCGTAGCTCGTAGTAATCGATCTAGCAATTCTTGTGATCATCTTGTTTATACGAACCTTGTATGATTGTATACTCTTTTTAGCATAATCAACAAAATATCAAGCAAAATATTATAACCAATTCTTGTATAAAAAAATGTATATACATTACCTAACGTACCATTTCTCCCAATTTAAGATTATACTCATTTCTTTTGCCTACTTTCTTTTCATTCTAGTGGTGAATTAGAGAGCTTTAACCGTAAATATGTTGTAAATTACTGTAAATAACACTGCTACCTAAAAACAAAAAAAAACAAAAAAAAAACATAAATAAATCTATTATAGAAAAACTTTCACAAAATATCACTTGACAAAGATAAAAATAACATATGAAATATATATATTTTAAAAACAGGATTACCGTCTCTTTTTGAGAACCACCCAAAAACTAAATAGAAAATTAGGCAAAGTATTACATAAGATGGGAAAAACATGATTGCAAACAAGGGTAAAGTGTTGATTTAAGAAAAACAAACAATGCAAATCTATGGGAAAAACATGATTGGAAAAAAGGGCAAAGTGTTGACTTAAGAAAAATAAACAATGCAAATTCAATTCAAAATCACGTTCACTGAGGCTCAAACAGAAGACATTTAAGGTAATAAACAACTCCTTTACCATTGCACCACAAACACAATGTTGTTATTTTTCTACCCTTTATTGTCTTATTCTTTAAGTTTAAGAAATCAGAAATTGGGGTAGCAAAAATCCGTCTTCCTCAACATTTTTTCTGGGTTTGGGGTAGCACTTGCTACCCTTTGCTACCCTCTAGGTTCGCCCCTGGGGGGTGCAAGTGGGAGGCAAATAGAGCCCCCACTTGTTTCATCACTTGCTCTTTGTGAGAGGTATTTGTTCTGTCTTAAGTCATAAAAGAAAACTTTCTGAATTAATATATATCTCTAATTCCCTTCTTAGCTTTGTCATCTTGAAGATAGTCGGTCTTCACAAATCGGCCGTTTTAAAATTTTAAAATTTTTGATTGGAAAACAGCAAACGTATAGTTTTTGTAGATTAACACATTTAAACATCTAAAACATAACATCATCATATCATTATGGATACAATAACAATTTCTTTACATTACTTTTGAGAAAATTAAAGATATTTTTGATTGCAATATTATCTTAGTAAAACTTATCATAATCACAAACTTTATCTTAATAAAGCTTGCGATGGGTCAAATCCCCATCACAAATAGCAAGTGATGTGCAAATGGAGCCCTTACTTGCCTTGCCACTTGCTCTTTGTGAGGGGGATTTGACCCGTCGCAAGCTTGAGACGGGTCGCCCCGTCACAAGCATGACTTATTGTATCAAAATAAACCCGCCAATTATTGTATACTCCCTTGCGTCCCGGTCAATACTTTACACTTGCTTTATTTCCCCCTAACAAAAAAAAAAAAATGTAAACTATTCACCAGTTATTCCGACTATTTAACCAATAATCGAAACTTGTATGGTAATCAAATATCGTCAATCGCACCGATATCAGAGGACTTACATTATTACCCCGGTTTATTGTCGTGACATACACATATAACACAAAATTCGTCCACTCATCTCCAGGGTCGAATGCCTGTACAAGGGGCTGATAGATCCACACAACAGACTACTCACCACCAAACTGTTTTTCCGGAAGCCTAATCACCTATCGAGACCTTCGTAAACCCGGATGCTATTCACCTAACACGTACGTGACTGATCAAGTCTCCACCTAAAGTATGGTCTCTCTTCCGCCTACTCTCGAATTTAAGAATAGTTTCATCAAAGACTCCTCGTATGCAACAAACGATTTTATACTGTTAAGCTAATTGCTATTCTTCCATCAGAATTTTTCATAATTATAATAATTATTAATATTAACAACACTAAAGCTATGATTAGTACTTACATACCAATTGCATATCTTATACTCTCTCTTAGTTTGAGTGTACTTCCCCTTTCTCTAATATATGTGAGGAGTATTATATCTAAATAAGAAGAACACTAAAACTAGGAAGGAGTATGTTACTTCACAAATTTTCATATCAGACGGTCACTATTCGTCTTAAACAGTTTTAAATTAATACGGGTTAAATACATATCAAATCACCCCATTTGTTGCCTAGAAAATATCAAAAAATTTGTCTTTATTACCAGTACTTGGTAATTCACCCATCTTAAACTTTAGACAGCTATTACCCGTCTTAAGCAAGACTTACTGCTGTTACTTACCTTACAAGTAGACTTTGACCCATAGACTGAAAATACACCTTAAAGCTAGACTAACAAGTAACAACCCTTAAACAAGAAAAAGCCCAAAACCCCTCACCTTAGACCATGCCCAAGCAAGGTCAATTGCTAGGCCATGACCTTGCTTGGTCATGCTAATTACCTAATTAAATAAAACTAAGTTGTGACCTTATTTTGCTAATTTGTGATCTTTGCCATAAAAGGTCAATTTGTGACCTTTGGTGAAACAAATTGACCACATTTGTGACCTTCATGTGTATACTTTGTATTGGTGAACACTACAAAAATTGGGGTAGAGAATGTGGGAAATCATAGGAAGAATTTAGGTCCGTTTTAAGTTATACATATGAAGTTTAAGGGAGTCGGGGATGTAATAACTGTTGGTCGTGATCTCTGTTTCGGTGCGTGTTAGTTGATATTACGATATATTACAAAATACAGTAATCAGAATAATATTATTTTCATTGAATAAGCAATATTATGCTACTACAATTAGAAAATACGATTATTATATTTAGATTTCGAAGTAGTATAAATGCGAGCTCATTTGTAAGTGATTGAGATACAAACTATCAATAACAATTATGAAGTTCTCTACTATAATTCTTAGCATGGTATCAGAGCCCAAGGTTTCGTCCTGGGTTTCGAATTTAAACTGGGCCCAAATTATGCCACCGGTGGAGGGCCTCTTTGAGGATTCGTTCATTCTCACAGCGGTGCGCTCCCATGGTTTCGCCCTGGGTTTCGATGGGACCTCACATGTGAGGGGGCGTGTTGGAATATAAAACTCACATGTGAGTTGTCCCACATTATTGGAGAAAGAGAGAATGTACCACTTTATAACCAAGAGAGCTACTCCTCATATTGCCAATTGGTTTTAGGATGGAACCTTCCTTGTGTTGTAAAGTGGTCCGTCTCCCTCCTCCGTTTGGGTGTGGCCCGACCCGTTTGCATGTTCTAACAGTGCGGTTTCGACGGTGGTTCGTCGAGACCGTACGTCATGTACATATCGAATTATTATATGAAATTGAAGAAATGGGTTAGTAGGGTGTCGGGAATCGTAACTATGGTGTTTCTAAATTAATCTGTTAGGGTTGCAGAACCGTCTTTGTTTTGGGGAGTTACTATTTTGGGGACGTTTGGAAGTTTGTTGTTGGTAGTCGGGAGTGTGCTGGACTTGGAGTAGTTGTGGTGTTGGCGTCGAGCTGGATGGTGGTCCGTGAGGGTGGCTGTTGCGTGTGTAATGGGTGGTGGTGAGAGTTGGGTTGTGCAAATAAGGAAAAGGGCACGGGCCGGTAGCGTCATATTGGGTAGGTTATATAATCGCATTGTGTTTGACTATCTAACATTTGACACAGCAATTTGTTTACGAGGGCTAGTGGTGTACACGGTCCGGGGCCGGTCCAGGCTCTCCTCACCAGACCCGAGCAAAGCCCAAGGATTAGGCCGGGTCGGGCTGCTAAGAAAGTAAGAGGCGACCCGGGCTCGGACCTGAGGCAGGCCAAGGGCATGCAGTGATGGAAAACATAACTGGGACCGGCATGTTTACTAAACGGGCCTGGAAGGCCGTGCAAAAAACGGGCCATCTGGCGGGTCGGGCCACGCCGAATTGGCCATCCATTTTGGCTAGACTTGTCGTGAGTCTCCAAATTAGTATTTTTATCCACTACTAACTCTAACAATAGCAAGGGTAAGTAGGGGTCGATGTAACACCCGCAAATGTACCATATTTTTATAGTAAAAATATTATACGGATACTTTTTAGCGAAATTTAGTTTTAGTTTAGAATAACATTTTCCGTGTCTAATTTAGAATTTCCGAGTTCATTTTCGGACTTTACGCGAGATTCCGAGTAAGTTACGTCTTAAGACGTTTTTGGGCTTTTTCTCATGTTTTCCACTTAGTCCTTCATATACTCCATCATAACCCTAACTCCCTCATTCAATCTTCTTCTTCTTCCTCACCAAGTAAACCCCAAAACCTAGCCTCCATATTTGATCCAACTCTAAATCATCGCTACTCATTCGTTACTCGCTCAAATTCACCAAAGTTCGTCTTATTCTTTCCCTCTCATCGTCCTCTATCCGTATTGGTAATAAAATTACCGTCTTTCTTGCTTTTCAATTTATCCGTCTTTCTCAAAGGTGAATTATATTCATCTTTTATTGTCTAATCGTAGGTGGTGACCTTCAAGACCTCGACAAAGACTACTACTTAGTAGAGGAGGACCTAGACTTGGAGTGAAGACGCGAAAAGGTAACGGTGAAGGGTTACTCGATATCATTTACGTGTTTTATGTGTTTTCTATGTTAGAAATCGTTTTTAGAATAAAGTTAGTAATCTTAGGAATTGTGTTGTTGATGATGGTTGTTGTTAATTGATAATTGATATGAGAATTGATGATTTGTAATGATAGATGATGTTGTGTTATGCCTTAGTGAAATTGTGAAATTCGTGTATTCGTGCCCGAGATAGGACGGTGGCAGCGTCCATTGATGCTGGCAGTGTCGTGGGACGCTGGCAGCGTTTCATGCTGCCAGTTTTTCCCAAAGTCGACTGCAGTTTCACTGCACTGACCCCGTTTCGTAAAATGATCATATCTCCTTCGTTACTTGCTTGTTTTGGGCTTGTAACATACCGTTGGAACCGTAAGAGGATAAGCTATCACCTTCACTTAGAAATTCTGCATTTGAATGTCTAGAACTCTAGTTATGAGTGTTTGAAGTGGACCCTTGTTTTAGTTGGTTTCCAAACATGTTGTTTGGGAGAGGGGATCTATGTTTCTTATTCATTATACTTTCTAAACTTGTTCTAATGCTTATGTATCATGTATTGATTCATTTTTATCATAGTTAAATTTATATAATTCCCTATTCTCATGTTGGTGACGGTTTATGATATGTCCCCCTTTGAGTGTTTTACAAATGCTACGGTTTGAGCACTAATTTTCTATGTGCTTTGTACTCTCATTCCCTTGGCTACCTCCACGTTTGTAAGGCTGGAATGTCGGAACGGGGAGTTTATCCTTACTGCTTAATTGCATGTATTAGTGGGCATATGACGACGTTGTTGGGAGGCGAACGCTTTGGGTTGATCGACCCGGCCGTCAAATGTTGTATACTTGCGAGGTGGTGTCAACTGCATGTAGCGTACCGCTTGTTATGAGGCTTGTGCTCTTTTCCGCCTCTTTCGTGAATGTCGACCGAATTTGGGGTACTCGGCGTCTATGATTGACCGAGTCTTGGATGCGAAATGTCATCGCATGTCGAATCGGAAAATGGTTTATTCCGAGAGTCTTGCCAGATTTAGACTAGGACCGTATTATTATCGTCGTGCTGCCAGGAGGAAATTAGTCTACATATACGAAATGAATTGAATCGTGTATGCGTTCAGGGAATGTTTTATCCCGTGGATGCCTTTTAATCATACTTCCATGTACACGGTGCTAGTGCGTGGCATTTACCGTGAGAGAGGTCGTCAACATGTTGTACGTTTGAATGAATGATTATATGATTGATTATTTGTGATCAATGGATGACTTGGCATGGTTTGTTTGTCGAGTCTCAATCTTATCAAACTTATGCCGCTAACGGTGAGATGCAAGCCCTAGTGAGAGTGTATGGTTGCCTAAGAGTGTCTTCCCCGAGTCTATTTCTAATCTGATGCGTACAGTTCATATGTCGAGTTCTATCTTATCAAGTGTATGGCACTAACGGTGAGATGCAAGCCCTAGTGAGTGTATAGTTGCCTAAGGGTGTCTTTCCCGAGTCTTTCTATAATATGATGGTTACGGATTTGTACTTCATATGCTCTTATCTTTATATATTGAATTGCCTATTTATCCTTCTCGTAATTCACATGTATATCTATATATGCATGCTTCTATTTTTGTATTTTCGTTTATGTACGTTTAATGTGATATGGCTGGGAGAACCCGGAGTTACTCCCCACTGACTGTGGCGTTCATGTTTTTCATGGATGAACAGGTTGCTTGATTGGATGCTTTTTGCTTGTGGTTTTGGGTTCGGTGTGAGCTAGCGGGCGTTGTCCCTGGATGAATCACCTCTAAACGTTTATTAGCTAGTTTGCTAATCACTTTGATATTGATAACATTTTGAGAGACTTCGTCTCTTTGTAGTATATTCTATTTTTGTTTGTATTTATTTGACATTCCTCGTATTTCTATCTTGCATGTAAAAAGTTTTAAAAACACCATATTTTCCGCTATATATAAATCACATACTTGTTATGTTTTATTTCCGCATTCGCGAGGGTTGTCACAGTTGGTATCAGAGCTTAAACGCTCCCGACGCACACACGTGAACCCTAAACATAAATTACTTGGCCTTGAAATAATAAATGAGAGATGGGTAGACTTAAGGACCTAAGGTGGTAGTCTTTGGTGTACTTGATGTTTGTTAGGTTCTAACTTGTTTGTTGATTGTGTTGAGTGATGTTATGTTTGTTTGTATCTACCGTCTTGAGGAGGATCATGCGTTACCTAGAAGAAGTATCCGCTACCGAAGATTGAAGATTGACAAGCCTAATTGAAGTGTATTTCTTCCTCATCGATGATTTCTCTCGTCCTTAATGTATCATACTCTCTTCCTTCTATCTAAGTGCTTCTTTATCATCTAACGTCTTCTCCCCTTAGAGATTACTCTTGTTACTTCCCTCCTCCTTATCAATTGGTATCCTTACCTTACTCTTGTAACATTTTTTTTTGTGGATGCCATACCCATTTGTTTGTGGTATATTATACTTGGTCGGAAGAATTTTGAATTTTGTGGGATGTTAGTGTTGGTTAGAATGAATTTGGGATTTGAGGTAAATGGTGTAGATCTAATTTCACCCTATATTGATGATTGGTTGTATCTCTGTGGAGAGGTGGTAAGATAAGTTTGATGATTTTAATGCTTTATGCTTGTCATGACTAATGTGTGGATAGTTCATGGTATTTGATGGTGTAAGGTTGAATGAGTTGGCTAGGACTTCTTAACCCATTAGTGATTTAATCTTTTGAACTTAGGAGTTTAGTAATATTAGAGTGTCTTGAGGATCATATCTAAATTGGAGTTAGTTGTTCTAAGTGAAAATATTTGGATGATGCCTTGAGTTGTGAAATGCCCTTGAGACTAAGTGACTTCTTGTGATTTTCTAGTGTGTACCTTTGGGTATATGCTTGGTGGAAAAATACTTGGCTATAATCATTGGATTTAAAATTATGATATTATATCATGGTATCGGAGACTTGGTTTAGGTCGTCAGTCGTCATGATAGGTTAAACCATGTTATTTAAGGACTGTGGTCATGAGTGGAATCTGATTAGATGAGCTATGATGGTGATGCCTTAGAATGTTGATGATGACGTTCTGTTTGGTGTTCTACCTTGTGGGCCATAGGAGTGGAAAAGAGATTAGTATGAAGAATTCCTTGTTAGTCCTTCGGTTTTGAAACCTTTGAGAGTGTGTCAAATTTTGGAATTTAGAGAATGTTACTATACTTGAGTTGCAATTCCGCAATTGGTATTCCGTGCTTTATGAAAGGGTGGATGAATTGGGTTGTAATCGATTTGTTAAATCTAGGTGTACCTTACTTTGATAATTTGTGGTACGAGGGTCTCTTGTAAGAGACCTTTGTTATTGGGATGAGTTGCTTTACTATCACCCTAAGTCTGAAAGGAGAAATTTTGTGGATTAAACCTGAAACCTTTACTCGTGTCATCATCCCTTTTCATTTCCATTCTTGAATGTTTTTGTCAAGATTGATCTTTAAGAAATAGAATGCTCGTATCTTATTTCTTACTCGGATATATTCATAACGCTACTATCTGCTTTGTCTCTTTCTTGACCTCGTTATTTTCAGCGCTCCTCTCTTGTAATCTCGTGCCTTATTTATTCTCGTGTTCTCCTTGAGATTCCTTATCGTTTCCTATCTCGTTGCTCCTGCATCTTTTCTCTAATGGATTGGGTATTCCATTTGTAAGGCTCAGAGAATAAGTGTAATGTATTTTGGAATTCTTAGGTTAGAATATGTGTTTTTGGATTGAGCAAATTCCAGGTTGTATTTGATCATGGAAAATAGGACTTAAGTTGTAGGATGAATCCTAAAACTGATAATGTATCTTCTCCTAGTAGTTTTGGATTTGGAGCTTGGTACTCTAGTGTTATTTTGAGAATTTAGTTAATCATGATGATAGTTCGTTGTTGTTGGGTACTATAACGGTTGCTTGGTATGTCATTTGGGAATTAGATGTCTCTAATTGGTGGATTCTAAAAGAGACTTGCCTTTAGGGGAATTTGAGCCGGTACCCAAAGTTTGAGGAGTATTGTCATAAATGAAATTCCATTCATTTTGAGTTTTAGATGAATTAGATGATTTGAATGGTTGTCTGATTGCCAAGTGATTGGTCATTTGTGGTTTGGAATTAATAATTCTCTTTTATCCTTAAGGAATCATAGTTTGAGATTGAGAAATGTTCGTTGCAAGCTTTGGATAGTGAGTGCTCAGTTGTTATGGATTATAGAGATAGAATGGTGAACCCATTTATCTTGAGAATTAGTAACCACCATAGTTTGCTAATGTGACTATTTATATTTGAGGCTTCGAGCGTAGTAATGATCGAATTAAGGATATTATGGCGTATTAAAGAATTATTATAATCGATAATGGATTGTGGATTTTTCCTTGTCGTGAGATCTGGGATGAAGCTAGTTGGATCTTAGATAATTAAGTTTGTTGCTTTAAATTGTGATTGTTGTAAATAATGTTTATGGAGTTTGGCGATTTAGGATGGTTAAAGTGTAATTGAGGTAAATTACATTCTCTTGAGGACTAGTTTATTCGTAGAGTTAGTGATGTCGAATTCTTGTAGATCTTCCTGGCGACTTTATCGTGATCTTCCTATCCCTAAGAGTTCGATTTGTTTCGTTTTAGCGTGTTTTTTATATATTTTGTTACTCTAAATGGTGTGTGAGATGTGCGAGTCGCTCTATGTACGTGTAATGTCATGTTATTTTGAGTTTATCTTTGAGAAAATCTTCAAATTTCCATATTGTATTCCAAATTTAACTTTTCAACGAAGTCTAAGGGTGGATTTTGTACCCTCTTTTTGGAGAAAATAGATTACTTTCGCTTTTATATTTGGATTTTTGCGTTGGTTAGATGTTTGGACTTGTTATTGGAGACGTCTGGTGACTAGTCCTGCACTTACTAACGTTTGTTTTGAATTTTGATTTCACTATTTCGTCATTAATTTGATTTGGATAACTAGAGTACTCGTTCGCGACGGGCGCTCTTGTGATTCGTAAATAAAGTTTCGCACTTATGAAAAAAAATTTCATTAAACCATTTTCGAGATGAACCTCGTTTCATAAATGTTTCCCTTAAAAAATTTTCGTATTAATTTTGAAAACCGATTCTTGTCCTTGATACTTTTGTTTTCTACTCTCAAGTTTCGAGGATGAAACTTTTTAAAAGGTGGGGTGATTGTAACACCCGCAAATGTGCCCTATTTTTATAGTAAAAATATTATACGGATACTTTTCAGCGAAATTTAGTTTTAGTTTAGAATTAAATTTTCCGTGTCTAATTTAGAATTTCCGAGTTCGTTTTCGGACTTTACGCGAGATTCCGAGTAAGTTACGTCTTAAGACGTTTTTGGGCTTTTTCTCATGTTTTCCACTTACTCCTTCATATACTCCCTCATAACCCTAACTCCCTCATTCAATCTCTCCATCTTCTGATCTTCGTGTCTGGGATACTAAATGGGTTAATGGAACTGTGCCAAAAACTAAATGTTTAGAACTTCTTACTGGGTCTCCTAATTTGAGCAATTTGAAAATCAAAAATCTTATTTATAAAAACAATTGCTGGAATCATGGGCTCGTGACTATGTTTTTTGATCAAAGTTGTGTGAAGGACATTCTTGCTATTCCGATTAGTTGCTCTGAAGGTAGCGACAACTTTTTCTGGTCGGCTTCGTCGACTGGGAATTACTCGGTCAAGATTGGCTATTAGATTGCACTACAAAATCTTTGGAATTCCTCGGCTACCCCTAAGGACCGCTCAAGAGTTCCAATTGCTTACATGGGGGGTTTTTCAAAAAATTCTATGGAACCTACCAGGCCCAAGAAGTTGGATCATTCTTATTTGGAAACTTCTCACTGAAACTTTGCCTACTGGAGAAGGCTTCTTAAAAAGGGGTTTTGATGGATCCTTTATTTGCTTGCTATGTGATTCCCAGCAAACGGAAACGCCTATCCACCTTTTCCGTGATTGTTCTTTTGCTAACAGACTTTGGGCCGGAAGCCTTCTGGGGATTAGGGCTCAGTCAGGGGATAATTTGACCGTGCAGTCTTGGGTGTGCAATTGGCTTTCTGTTCTTTTGAAGGTTAATAATAAACACGAGGCGTGTCTTTCCTTCTTGTGTACTATCTGGACTATTTGGGTAGTAAGGTGCAGAAAAGTCTTTGATAATACCGAGTGTTCTCCAATTGGTGCTATCTTACTTTACCAAGAGTCGTTTAACCTGGCTCTTTCTGCTGAAGACATGAAATCGGGGTCTATTGATTTCCAAACTCGTTTGGAGGAAGACATGTCTAACCTTAGGAATTGAGTCTCCTACCCGTTGATTTAGAGTTCTCTGAGTTGCTCTCGGCCTGATATTTATGTAGATGCTGCGTGGTCTAAGGTTCTTGTTGCTGGGTTTGGTGGGTGTATCATGTTTGGTAATAATGTTGTATCAGAATTCTGCATCAAAGGACGTGCTGAGAATGCCGAGCAAGCAGAAGCATTGGCAATTAGGGAGGCATTGAAGTGGGCGTTGTCTCATAACATCCTTCATATTAATGTTTTCTCTGATTGTCTGCAGGTTCTTGCTTAGGTCTTGAAGTTCTCCCAACTTAAGCACTGGACTAGGAATACGATTGATGGCATCATTGATCTGGCGGCTAACTTTCATTGTATTTCTTTTGCCTTCGTTCCTAGAATTTGTAATAAAGCCGCTGATAGACTAGCTAAGCGTGCTATTAAATTGTAAAACTCGTTAATCCGATTGTCAAAAAAAAAAGTAAACCCCAAAACCTAGCCTCCATATTTGATCCAACTCTAAATCATCGCTACTCATTCGTTACTCGCTCAAATTCACCAAAGTTCGTCTTATTCTTTCCCTCTCATCGTCCTCTATCCGTATTGGTAATAAAATTACCGTCTTTCTCGCTTTTCAATTTATCCGTCTTTCTCAAAGGTGAATTATATTCATCTTTTATTGTCTAATCGTATGTGGTGACCTTCAAGACCTCGACAAAGACTAGTACTTAGTAGAGAAGGACCTAGACTTGGAGTGAAGACGCGAAAAGGTAACGGTGAAGGGTTACTCGATATCATTTACGTGTTTTATGTGTTTTCTATGTTAGAAATCGTTTTTAGAATAAGGTTAGTAATCTTAGGAATTGTGTTGTTGATGATGGTTGTTGTTAATTGATAATTGATATGAGAATTGATGATTTGTAATGATAGATGATGATGTGTTATGCCTTAGTGAAATTGTGAAATTCGTGTATTCGTGCCCGAGACAGGACGCTGGCAGCGTCGTGGGACGCTGGCAGCGTTTCATTTTGCCAGTTTTAACCCCGTGTAAAATTGTGCAAAACTGTTATTAAAACCCAAACATTTCAAACCTTCTCCTTAAGCCACCTCATCACAAAACACCTTTCTTTTTACATTAATTGTTGAAGCATGTGGGGTCTGTGGTGGGGCCAATTTTAATATGAGGAAAAATATACTGGGCAACTATTTCTCAGTAAAGTTAGCCATTTATATTTGATGAATTTGTTTTATCATTCCTCCGTAGTTTTATAAGTAAAAAAATTATTTCAACTGG
The DNA here is from genome assembly GCA_022085475.1 of Heliosperma pusillum. Classification (NCBI taxonomy): domain Eukaryota; kingdom Viridiplantae; phylum Streptophyta; class Magnoliopsida; order Caryophyllales; family Caryophyllaceae; genus Heliosperma; species Heliosperma pusillum. The sequence goes on along the minus strand of JAIUZE010001843.1, from coordinate 2,650 downwards.
TTTATAAGAGATTAAGTTGCAAAAAATGATTAATAAAAAAGGTCACCATCTCATAGTGAAAAAACGTCACCATCTCATAAAAAAAAGCCTATCATTATTTTAAAATTGTGGTGATACAGAGATACATACACTAAAACCAAAACCCACAAAAAAATTACTCTGTAACATAAACCAAACTCTTACGTAATTCTTACTTTTTTTACAGAAAAATAAAATAATTGCGTATGTTACATGGGTGGTTTATAAAGGTGGTGTATTGAATAGTAACCACTTCATATAAAGACGATATACTGGTTTGGATCTATTTACCTATCACAAGTAACTTAATGCGGAGTATTGGGTCTGTTTACGGGTTATTATTTTTATTCTTCCTCCGTCTCATTATTTTGTCTATTTTTAATTAAAATATTTCTAACAAATAATATAAAGGATATAACACATAATGAGAGAAGGGAAGTATGATATGGGTTTGGTATAGAAATTTGTCTTTCATTTAATGGTTAGTCAACTCCTAATCATATTATCTACTATTATGCATTTAAAACCATTTAATATAATGAAATTATATAAGTTATGTGATTCCAATAATGTCCCTTAATTTCCGGATGATATATGTAGTAAAAATTATTAATTACGTTTTAATTATTATATTTTTACATAAGGTTACGACCTTAAAACGTTTTCTTACTCATATATCCTTTTTCAAACGATTTAAGACGCACTATTTTGTAATTAAACCCAATACTATTCAGTTGCAACCTTTTGCTAAATATTATTATTCAGTTAGGATTTTTTTTTTCATCACCACGGTTTAGTATGTGATGGTAACACGCTTCATTATCCCCAATTTTCGTGTTTAGGCAGTTGGATATTGCAAGGTGTTACAAATGGTCCTTACACTCAAGGCTCAACGTGCGCCATCTGTTGTTTTAGTCAATGACGAGTTCTTCCTTCCATTGTATCGTGTTGGCAAGTTCTGTCATGCTTACAATACGCCTAGTACTGTAGAAGCGATTGAAGAACTTCTTCTCCATCTGGTCCCAAATATCGATTGACTCGGCACTTAGATACACATACCAATGAAAAACAATGCCTTTTAGAGATCAAACAAGTTGCCTGACAAGGTGATATTTTTCATAATCTGCAGTCTTACAAGTTTCGATTAAATGGGCATGTTGCTTGGGATTTATCTTTCTGTCAAATTGTTGGAACGTCGACAATTGATAGCCAATGGGCATCCTCTTGCAGTCGGTACTCTTGTAATATGGCTTGATGTAACGGTGACAGTCTTAATTATAACTTCTACCGAATTGACTTTTTAAGGCCTTCAAGATCATCTCTTGGATGTCTTCGGCAATAACTGATTTACTTGGCTTCGCACTAATATCACTGATGTCGCTACTATGGACACTCTTGTCACTGTGAAATGACGACTCATGCTGCTTTTCCAACTTTTTGGTCAGGGCAGTGTTCTGTTTGGTTTTTTTTTCTTTTTTATCCTTTTTGAGATCGTCAAGAAGGGCTCACATATTGTTAAGTTTTTCTTCCATAGTAATGGTCTCAAAGACCATGACAGGTGTCACAATGGAATATGACAGATGGCTTGACATCCGTGAAATACGCTTTTGTGGTGATGACGGAGACGAACCAATGTTATTATAGTTGTCCTCCACGCTATATGGCGCAAACAACAAAATAGTGTGAATAGTCATATTCTCATAATCGTCTCCCGCTTTCTTCTGAAAGCTTGATGGGACAATTTGTAATACTTGTGTCTTTCAAGGATGTTACTCGGTCATGCCACTCGATCGAGTATGGTTACTTGGTCGAGTTTTTCGAGTGTCTGGCCGAGTGGAGTGGTGACTTGGTCGAGTATCAAGGATACTCGGCCGAGTGAGGAGGCACTCGGTTGAGTTTGTTTGTACTTGGTCAAGTGGGTCGACTTGGGAGTTTATGCTGTTTTTTGGAGGGTGGCAATTGATCGAGTAATCCCGACACTCGCTCGAGTAAATAGAGCAATCGACCGAATGGCCGTGGTTCAGCTATTTATCGCGGAAAGGGGTTAAATGAGATAACTAGCATTCTAATTAGATACTTCTTTATATTTTCTCACATAAACACTCTTTAATCAACTCTCATAACCTGTAATACTCTCTCTTCTTAATCATTCTTTAGCCATTTGTGGGAAGAAGGTTCCAATCTAAATCTAGTTTATTCTACTTTCAATAAGTAAACCTCTTTTTAATCTAGATCTAGTTTATTCTAATTGGGAAAAATTAGTAGTAATTATATTATTATATTGTGTAGGTGGAGACTTTGTAGAAGAGGGCTTCTAACTTCATCATCCTTGTGCTTGTTTGTGGATATTTCAGACTCAATCAGTTAGGATTTTCCTACTAAGTTTTGGCTAAAATAAGTTATAATGATATGATATATGTTATTGATGATGATGATGATGATGATGATGATGATGATGATGGTGATGAAGATGATGATGATGATGATGATGAATGTATTGTATCATTGTTGTTGTGATTGTTGTGTTGTTGTACCATGGAGTTTGGTAGTTTGTTGTGAAGTAACTTGGAAGGTTAGCTTTACCCTCGGGATCGTTCCTTGTGGCTCCCGCTACGCAAGGAGGATGCGTACA
>JAIUZE010001842.1:0-33008 GCA_022085475.1 Heliosperma pusillum | reverse complement strand
ATGAGAATAGGGAATCATATAAGTTTAAATATGATAAACATGAGTCCAATACATGATACATAAGCATTGTAGAACAAGTTTATGAAGCATAATGAATAAAAACATAGATACCTCTCCAAAACAACGGTGTTTGGAAACTAACTAAAACAAGGGTCCACTTCAAACTGTCATAACTAGAGTTCTAGATATGCAAATGCATAAATTCCAAGTCGAGCTGATAGCTTATCCTCTTATGGTTCCAATGATAGGTCACAAGCCCAAAACAAGCAAGTAACGAAGGAGATATGATCATTTTACGAAAAGGGGTCAGTGCAGGAAAATTTCAGTCGGCAGAGAATGACGCAGCCTGCGTCACCACGACGCAGCCTGCGTCCTATTCGGACAAGTAAGAGTCACACAAGTCACCACAATTTCACTAAGGCATAACACAAGTATCATCTATCATCACAATTCATCAATTCTCATATCAATTAACAACTAACAACAACCAACAACAACAACACAAGTCCTAAGCATACTAACCATAATCTAAATACGGTTTCTATCCTAGAAATCACATAAAACACGTAAATGATATCGAGTAACCTTTCACCGTTACCTTTTCGCGTCTTTAAACGGTTTCTAAACCTTCCTAGTCTCCACCTACATATAATTAGATAATAAAAGATGAATATCATTCACCTTGAGAAAGACGGATAATTTAAAAAGCGAGAAAGACGGTAATTTTATTACCAATACGGATAGAGGAAGATAAGAGGGGAAGAATAAGACGAACTTACGGGAATTTGAGCGAGTAACGAAGGAGTAGCGACGAATCTAAGACGGATCAAAATGGAGGCAAGGTTTTTGGTGTTTAAGGTGAGGAAGAAGAAAGAAATGAGTTGTGAGAAAATGAATTAGGTTTAGGGTTTGAGGGAGTATATGTAGGGTGAGTCGGAAAAGTCAACGAAAGTCAAAGGCGGCTCAAAAGTCAAGAAAAGTCAAAGACGACTTAAATGTCAAGAAAAGTCAAAGACGACTTAAAAGTCAAGAAAAGTCAAAGACGACTTAAAAGTCAAGAAAAGTCAAAGACGCCTTAAGAAGGGATTCTCATGAAATCTCGCGGAAATTCCAAATACGAACTCGGAAATTCTAAATTAAAACTTAAATTTGCTGAAAAGATTTCGTAAAATATTTCTACTAGAAAAATAGGGTACATTTCCGGGTGTTACACTTGATATGCATGTTTAGTTATGAGAGTTAATTGTTAGAAATTGAGTTTGGAACTCAAATTTAATTAATTATTATTATTCAATTATACGATAATTGACTAATAAATTTATATCCTATTTTAATATGATTAAATAAAATCTAGTTTAGTAATTAATAGTTAATTTACTAAATTAGTTGAGGTTTTATATATATTTTGAGGTAGAGGTAATTAGTTAATTGTATTTACAAGGAGTTGTAAAATAAATTAACTAAGCATTGTGGGATCCATTATATATTGATTTAATGGTAAAATATCACTTAAAAGTTAAGTATATATTATTTAATAATTTGTGCCATATAATTGTTATATGATCAAATTAACACTTAATTATACAAGATAATTAAGCATATGATTAATAAGTATTTGTGGGACAAATATCAAAAAATCAAAATGGTCCATAATGGACACAAGTGACCGGTTTTGTGCTCATAAGAGACATGATAATTGTCTTGATTTACTTACACACAAACACACATGATAATGACAAATCCTACAAGCCTTAATCATTGCCATAATTACTACACTAAAGCTATTTGCATGTGAATAAAATAAGCACAAAAATCACCCACTTGGTCATGTGATAACCGGCCATAGTGCCTCTTTTATGAGCAATTGTTGTTCATTTCAATTCACTTGATTCTAGCTTATTTACATCATCTCTCTAAAACCTCTACTCTCTTTACAACTCTCAAAAACACTAATATTCTCTAAGTATTACTAGAGTAGTAATACACTAATATTAGTAGTATTATTTCTTACTTATTATCTAGTTAATAATAAGCTAAGATTATTTGGGTTAGTCTTGGGTGCAATTTGGGAGGATCATCCATATTATTCTAAGCTCAAGAACAAAAAGAAAGGAGTTTCCTATTGTGCCCATTTTGCTGAAAATTCTCATTGTAAGGATATTTTCTTCTTATCTTTTATTTTATACTTTTATATTTGCATGCATGATAACTAGATCCTAAATCATTAAGTTAATGTGATTTAATGAACTAATTAGAGGAGTCTAATTAGAGGTCTAGGACTTTCATGTTGTATCAGAGCTCAATTGTTATATTCATGTTGATTTTAAGAATGAAAATCGAGTTATACGATAACTTGAGTAAAATCGAAAATTTGTGTTAAAAATGGTTTGCATGAAATTTTTTGATTTGCATGCATACCTACTAACCTCAAAATGGTTGTGGTTAAATTTGGTAATTTTAGGGATTGATTTGCTATTTATTTTGATTTATGGCCTTTAAATCAAGTACTTTTATGTTAAAAGTTAAATAAGAAAATAGTTGCATGTTGATTCTGGTCATGAAATTTTTATATGATATCACATTCATGTTTTTACATACTGTATGTAAAATTGCGTGACTTTTAATTAAGTTTTGCATGATTATTGATATTTATGAGATAAAAGTTGATAAAGTGAGATTATTATGTTCATAAAATTTAAACGTCCTTTTCTGGTCTTGAAAATTTTTGGTACATTTTATAATATAAATCATCTTGGTGAAATTTGGTAATTTTTTTCACTATTTTACTATACTTATTGGTTTTTATTTGATAAAACCAATAAATACAAAGCTATTTGTGCATAAAAATAATTCAAAACTTTTGGACAAATATTTTTTGTTTTTGGAGATCCTGGAAATGTTCCAGAATGTAATAACTTTTGGTTTCAAACTTTTATGATGTTTATATTTTATCTTGGGTTTATTTCATTAATGTTGTGATTAAACCTCTATATTTAGCAAATACGCTCAATTTAAACTAATTAAATACAAACAAAATTAAAGGGCACTAATTTTGAGTTCTAATCAGTTTAGATAATTAGTTTGATCTTAAATACGATTTAAGTGTTGATTATTGATTTTTAATGGTTAAAAATCGATAAAATACATAAAACCGAGCTAGAATGAGCATGATAAGTGCTTAGGGCGATTTGGACATGATGTTTACAGCATTTTATTTATATTTTTTTATGTTGAATGAATCAAATCTATACGTCATGTACCTTCGAAAGATTTGGAGGTAAAGCCAACCTATAAGCTAGGCTACCTCAACCGACTATGTCGAGCACCTCATAAGGTCTAATATACTTAGGACTAAGCTCTCCCTTAATCCCAAGTATCTTAAAACCTTTCACTGGCGTCACCTTAAGGAACACCTTATCGCCAACCTGAAACTCAATCGGCCTACGACGAAAATCTCCACACGTCTTCTGACGATCTTGCGCTGCCTTCAACTTTTTGTGAATCAGTCTCACCTGATCGATATATTCCTGAACTATTTTGGGTCCAAGCACCACAGCTTTGCTCGAATTGTCCCAACACAAAGGACTACGACACTTTCTTCCATAAAGTGCATCAAATGATGTCATCTAAATACGAGCTTGGTAGCTGTTATTATAAGAGAACTCGACGAGGGGCATTCTCTTCTCCCAAGTAACTAGGAATTCCAGTGCACAAGCTCGTAACATGTCCTCTAAATTTTGAATGGTCAGCTCAGCCTGACCATCAGTCGCCGTATGAAAAGTCGTACCCATCTTAAGCTCATTGCCCAAAGCCAACTGCAGCTTCTTTAAAAACTAGGAACAAAACCTCAGATTACAATCGGAAATTATATTCTTAGGATTCCCATGCAGACGAATAAGTTCACGTTTATATGCAATGCAAGTTCCTTGAGACTCCAAGTCTCTTTCATCAGAATAAAATGCGCGAGCTTGGTTAAACGATCAACTACAACCAAAATGGCATTCATGGCCCTCCGCGATTGCGTCGAACCCATGACGAAGTCCATCAAAATCGAATTTTATTTCCATGTAGAAATCTCCAACGGTTGTAGAAGACCACCAGGTCTTTGATGCTCAAACTTGACCTTCTGACAAAGGAGACAACAACTCACAAACTCGGCGATTTCTCTCTTCATCTTTGGCCACGAAAAGCGTAGCTTCAGATCCTTATACATTTTATCGCCACCAGGATGTACGGAATAGGGTATACCATGAGCCTCTTTGAGAATATTACTCTTTAAAACCTCACATTTAGGTATACACCTTCGACCACAAAATTGCAAACCATCATCAGGTGCGACCTCGAAGCTTTCGGCTCTACCTTCACTTAAGGCGACTCGGTCTCCATCAAGGAATTCGTCCTCCCGCTGCTTAACCTGGATCTCATGTAGAATCCCAGGTTCAACAACCATTGCGCCCAAGTTCAGAGTACCGGGAAGAACGACCTCAAGGCTAAAACTGTGGAACTCTCGACTAATCTGAACTCCCAAAGGAACACCATAATAAAACTCAAAACAGGACGACTCTTCCGACTCAAAGCATTGGCGACCACGCTCGCCTTACCCTCAAGGTATTGCAGCTCGATCTTATAGTCATTCAGCAGTTCTAACCATTGTCTCTGCCTCGTGTTAAGATTTATCTGAGTGAAGATATATACTTCAAGTTCTTATGATCTGTATAGATGTTGCAAGAAACTCCGTACAGAAAGTGTCTCCATAACTTAAGTGCAAACACCACAGCTGCTACCATTGAATCCATGGCGATCCACGATGCCCAATATGTTAATTCTCGGAGTGCACCCATCCAAGGAGGAGAGGAAGTTGCTGACACTAGCATCTTGAAGAATCAAATTCGATCCTTTTGCTCCAAGAAAAGTTGAAGGCTCAACAGGCGGTTCATCAACTCAATGTCGTGTCTTCTACTAGTTAAATTGTTGTTTGCGAAAGTTGTGGAGGTGCGGGTCATTTCTCCAATGTATGCCAAGCTACTATGGAAGAGGTATGTGCTTTTCAAACTTTTAAACAAAGTTCTTATCCACCGGGTACCTTTTCCAATACTTACAACCCAAAGACAAAATTCTACCCCAACTAGTCTTACAAAAGCAACAATGTGCTCAATCCTCAACCTCAACAAAATTTTGTGCCTCAAGCTCAACAAAATGCCTATGTCCCACAACAAAGGTTCAATTTTCCACCGGGCTATCAAAATCAAAACTACCAACAAAGACCACCAATCCAAAACTCCCAACCAACCTGATAAGTGAATATTTGTATGGTTTTAACCCCCAAATTAGCTCGGTTTTGTATGTCAATAGTGCTTTGTTAAGCCACTTTATGAGCTAATATCGTCTTCTAGGCGAATTCCTGTGTTCTAACCTGTTTTGTAGGGAAAGTGACGTTTCTACGCCCTTTTTCTATATTCCCGAGCATTTGCCTAGAACCCGACGATTTGAAGAAGCAAGCTTGACCAAGTGAAAGGCATTTCAAGAAGGTTCACTAATTCGAAAGAGAGAAGAAGCAAAGACAGTTTCGTAGTTGTTGGAAGATCAATCAATTGAAAGGAAGAAATCATCGCTTTACATCAAACCCTATCAACAAACCCGACTCAAGAGGTCAAGGGGGATGTTGGAAGTCAAGTCAAAGCAAAAGGAGATGAAGCGTTAGTCAAAAGCTTCCAGAAGACAAAATACCCGATCGGGTTTGTGTGTACCCGATCGGGGAAGTGTGCTGCTCTGCACAAAACGGCGTCAACTTCCTAAATTTGACCTATGTGTTTAATGCCCGACCTCTTCTCCACGAAACCCTAATACTATAAATAGATGCTCTAGCCCTCATATCATATCATCCATCTTTTTATACTTCTCTTCTCTTCTCTTCATATACTTCTCTTTAGATTAGGAGGAGGGAGAACTAGCCTCCCTTCTCTCATTTTCTTCTTCTTTAGTTTTTAGTTCTTAGTTTTATTTATGTCCCCTAGTTTAGATTAATAAGGATTTCATCCTTGTAATCTCCTTTGTGTGATTCAAGCGTTGCAATTCAAGGATCGTTTATTATATGCAAGGATTTTCTATTATTGTTATCATTGTCGTCATATAGGTATTTCTGTTTTATCCCTTGTTTAATGTTCTTATTGTTTTCCATTTGATTGTTATTCACTTTAAATATTGTCTTAGATTCATTTTAGTACCAATATAATCGTTGTTTCATTTCCTAGATTATCAATTAGCGTCGTTATTATCGCCATATAAAAAGTCAAAACCAAATAAACATGTCTATCCTAGTTTTCATTGTTAATATCATTTTAGACATAGATATCATCATGAGTGAGTATTCATCCTTTCTAGGGTGTAGGGTAGCCATGTTAGATTGATTAAAAGATGTTAATTGGATAAAGGAATTGTGCCTTTAAAACATTGTGTCTATGCATGTTTGGATTGTAACGATAGTTAACGATTTTTAGCTAAAATCATTTGACTAGTATGGAATTCTTTTCCAAGGTAGATATACAGGAATTGAATAGACAAAGCGTGACTTAGTGGATTAAGACCTAGTAAATCGCACTACAAGCCTGCTAGACCATCTGATCTATGATTGTAATGAACACGCCATTCTTACGAACACTCAATGAATTATTTGCATATCCTAAATCCAATTTCATCAATATGTCAATTTACATGTGTGAACCTACTTCCCTACATTCTTCTCATCATTGTTAATTTATCATTTGCTTTATTGTTTTCATTTGTTTTTATTTTGTTTTCGTTTATGCTTTATATTAGTTTAGATATCAAAATCCCAAAACCCAGATATACGTTAGATAAAACCCAATTGCGAGACATTTCACATCTTATAGGAAACACCATATGCCTGAGGATCGACCCCTACTTCCCTAATTGCATTAAATTGTTATTAGCCTAGTCTGGGTAATTTATCTTTGTATCGGGCTTGCGACAGGCCTGATCAAATTTTAGCGCCGTTGCCGGGGAGCACGGTTTAGTTTTCCTTTTTCTTGTGATTTCTATCGCAATTAGTTTTATCTAGTCTTTAGGAACTCAAATTCCTTTAGACCTCTCTTGATTTTTCATCTTAGCTTTTTAATCTTATGCCCAGATCTTCTAGGCTTGGGACCTCTATCTCTTTAGACCCCGATCTAGAAAGAACACTGCGTAGGAAACTAAAGCTATTCAACGAAATTTCAAAAGCTTCTGATATTTTAAGTTTAGATCGTATTCGTGAGAAATACTCGGATATTTTATCTAATCTCGAAGGAGAAGAAGATCCATTCTCACCTCCATTCACAAAAAAATCATCCAATCTTCAATCAACACTCCATATTCACCTTCACATTTGGCAATGGTTCGACTTTTAGACCATTCCAAACCCACCGCAGAAACACTTCCAAGGGGTATTGCTACACCCCAAATAACAGCCAAAAACTTTGAAATCAAACCTGCCTTCATCAACCTCATAGAAAGAAGCCAATTTAGTGGCAATGCCACAAAAGATCCCAACCTTCACATCCAAAACTTCTGTGACTATTGCTCCACTATTAGACAAAATGGAGTCACCCAAGAGCAAATTAGAGAGATGCTCTTCTCATTTTCTTTGAAGGGTAAGGCAAAGCTGTGGATTCATAGCCTTGATAAGGTTACTTTAGGTATCACCGATTGGGAGAGCTTAGCTCTTGCCTTCTACCAAAAGTACTTCCCCCCAGAGAAGACCGCTTTGTTGAGAAGTCAAATCACTGGTTTCCAACAAGGGGATGATGAGAGCCTATATGAAGCATGGGAGAGTTACAAGGACTTACAAAGAGAATGTCCTCATCCTGGGTTAGATTCATGGTTCCTTGCCATCACATTCTATAATGGGTGTTATATAGAGTCCCGTCGTATCCTGGATTCTGCTAACAATGGAAGATTTGATCAAATCAATGTTGAAAATGCTCACAATACCATTGAATCCATGGCAATTCACGATTCTCAATATAGAAATTCCCGCTCCATACTATCGAAATCTAAGCAAGAAGACCCCGCTTTAACACTTTTACAAGCCCAAGTAGCCCTTCTCACACAAAAGCTAGAACAACTCCAATCCTTTACATTTCAACAGAGTGACAATGGTGTAAGTAAACTTGAAGCCATAATACTGCAATTAGCTCAAAGGCAAGACACCATGATAGCTCAATTTCAAGAGAGTGATCAAGCTAAGGACGCCGCCATCAAATTGTTGGAAGCTAAAATTTCCCAATTTACCTCTTCTAATACCTACCAAGAGCAAGGGCAGCTGCTTTCACAATGTTACCAACCTCACGAAACTATAAATGTCATTTCCTCAAGAAGTGGTAAGCATAATGATGAGCCCGTGGTTGTTAATATTGAAGCTGAGGTGCCCATGTCAAAAGGGAAAGAGCCCGAGATTCCTATTGAAATCAAAGTCCCATTTCCCCAAAGATTAGCCAAGCACAAGGAGGAGGCAAAGTATGGTAAGTTCCTTGACGTCGTCAAGAACTTAAAGGTAACAGTCCCTTTCATTGAATTGCTTTCCGAAGTTCCTTCTTATTCCAAGTTTATGAAGGAAGTCCTCAAAAAGAAGAGATCCTTCAATGAGACTAAGACCATAGCTTTCACTGAAGAGTGTAGTGCACTCTTGCAAAATAAGTCTCCACCAAAACTCAAGGACCCTGGTAGTTACTCCATCCCTTGCACTATAGGCACATATACCATTGATAAGGCAATTTGCGACCTAGGTGCTAGTGTAAGTGTCATGCCCTTTTCTATGTTTGAAAAACTTAACATGGGTGCTTTAAAATGCACTAATATTACTTTGCAAATGGCGGACCGTTCTCTAAAACAACCTATGGGTGTTTTAATAGATGTGCCCGTAAAAGTTGGTAAGTTTTTCATTCCCGTCGACTTTCCAGTACTTGACATGGCCGAAGACTCTCATATCCCAATCATTTTGGGAAGACCCTTTTTGTACACCACTGGTGCGGTTTTCGATGTCAAGAATGGGAATTTGACACTAGAGATAGGAGATGACAAGGTGACCTTTGGTAAAAATTCTACTGTTAGGAGTCCTGTGTTAGAAGAACCATGTTATGTGCTTAATGTTGATGACTCTTCTGTTGTTTCTTCTATGTCTCGATCCTTACTGACGGATCCATTGGAGGCACAGGTTAGTGTTGATTCTCTTGCAAATGAGCATACAAAAAGCACTACTGCTAAAAGTGCTATAAGGGGCTATTCTCGAAAAAGCTTGGAATGGATGGAAAATGTAAAGAATGCTATGAAAATGAGCTTGGATGATAGTGAGCTTAAAGATAAAGGATGATTTCAAAAAAAAAAAAAAAATGGAGTCTAGCAAGACTTTTAAAATTGCGCTTCTCGGGAGGCAACCCGTGTTTCTTTTCCTTTTGCATTTTTGTTTTTGTATTCCCTTTTTCGTTATTAGGATTTATTTTATTTTGTAGATGAAAGAGTTTTTGAAGAATCTATAAAGACCTTCCTTGTCAAGTCCAAAAGACTAGCTTGGGGGAGTCCGCGCTGACTAGTAAGCTTCACTCTTCTTTCATTTTCCCTTTTCCCATTAAGCATCTCATTGCATATTTTGTCTTTGTGCTCACATTGAGGACAATGTGATGTTTAGCTTGGGGGAGGGATTGCATTTTCCCATTCTGCATTTTAGTTGATCATTTTTCAAATTTTGAATAAAAGAAAGAGAAGATTTTTGAGAAAATTTAAAAATTTCTGAACATAATTGAATGCTTTTCATGCTTTGCTTGCTTGTTTACTATGCTATCATGTTACATTTCCCAAACTTAGAGCTTTCAAAAGATAATGATTCAATATTTATTGAATTGTGCATACATGGGGAAGTCTTGTACACAGTAGGCATTGAATGAATCTATAGATGAGTACGCTTGATCTTGACATTTGGCAAGTTACATATATTGTAAGGTAGAACCTCCTTAGACTGGTACATCTATACCCAGTCTCATCTAGGTGTGTGTAGTTCTCATTGTGATGTGTGTCATGTCAAAACGCATAAGTATGGTTCTCATTTCATTCCTATAAGCATTGCATTCATGATTCACTAAGATTTGAAGCCTTTTTCACTTTGAATTACACCTCAAAATTAACGCCTTCATACAAATGCTTCACAAAATAATAGCTACATACAAAAACTGCCTACCTTTTGAGCTATTAGTTAGACTATGGTGTATAGGTGCTCTTTTGAGAAGATTTTGTTCCTTAATGACAAAGTGAATTTGGAGAACGAAAAATATTCAAGAAGTGATGTTCAAAAGAAAAGAAAAGAAAAAAAAGAAATAGAAAAAGAAAAAAAATGAAAAAATTGAAAGAAAAATAGAAAAAAAGAAGAAATAAAAGAAGAAGTTGTGAGTATCTTCTCAAAATGTCAAATCAATAGAAGGAGTTTACCCTTATGTTTCGTGTGTAATAAGCCAATTGTTACTTCCGGCTTCATCTTTTGTTTTGTGGGAAATTCACCGAAAGTTTGGATTGAGTAATCATTTATCATTGGTCAGTTGCAAGCTCATTCTAACCTTCACATGACCATAACTGTTTGTCCACCTTTCACCCATTTCCCAAAGCCTTCTTCATTACTTTTTCGGCTTCTTTTCTATGTGCATTGTGATCTTTGACTTGTGTTTTGAATTGTTTACCATATTAGACTGCGGACACATTTTCATAAGTCGTAGATAGGTGAGTGTTTCAAACATTTACACATAAAGAAATCACCTTTTACATACATTGAGTGTTCGAGTGTACCGTTAGAGTCCATTTGTCAAAAAGATCATGCAAGAGCCGAAAATCTATAGTGAAATTCTTTGTGCTACGCCGTTATGTAAATCTCAGCCATGTTTATGTATCATTCTTGCCCACGTTGTTTTTGGGTTATGATTCATTATGTTTTCAAAGTTTTACGTTGAGATTTGTTTCTTGATGGTGTAGTAGCCAATGCTTGCAACCCTTGTCCTGGTATTGTTTGTTTTGTTTGCTTGAGGACAAGCAAAGGTTTAGCTTGGGGGAGTTTGATAAGTGAATATTTGTATGATTTTAACCCCCAGTTTAGCTCGGTTTTGTATATCATTTGTGCTTTGTTAAGCCATTTTATGAGCTAATATCGTCTTCTAGGCGAATTCCTATGTTCTAACCTGTTTTGTAGGGAAAGTGACGTTTCTACGCCCTTTTTCTATATTCCCGAGCATTTGCCTAGAACCCGACTATTTGAAGAAGCAAGCTTGACCAAGTGAAAGGCATTTCAAGAAGGTTCACTAATTCGAAAGAGAGAAGAAGCAAAGACAGTTTCGTAGTTGTCGGAAGATCAATCAATTGAGAGGAAAAAATCATTACTTTACATCAAACCCTATCAACAAACCCGACTCAAGAGGTCAAGGGGGATGTTGGAAGTCAAGTCAAAGCAAAAGGAGATGAAGCGTTAGTCAAAAGCTTCCAGAAGACAAAATACCCGATCGGGTTTGTGTGTACCCGATCGGGGAAGTGTGCTGCTCTGCACAAAACGGCGTCAACTTCCTATTTTTGTCCTATGTGTTTAATGCCCGACCTCTTCTCCACGAAACCCTAATACTATAAATAGATGCTCTAGCCCTCATATCATATCACACACCTTTCTTACAATCCTCTTCTCTTCTCTTCTTACATTTCCTCTTTAGATTAGGAGGAAGGGAGAACTAGTCTCTCTTCTCTCATTTTCTTCTTCTTTAGTCTTTAGTTCTTAGTTTATTTATGTCCCTTAGTTTAGATTAATAAGGATTTCATCCTTGTAATCTCCTTTGTGTGATTCAAGCGTTGCAATTCAAGGATCGTTTATTATATGCAAGGATTTTTCTATTATTGTTATCGTTATCATCATTGATCGTCATATAGGTACTTCTAATTTATCTTTTGTTTAATGTTCTTATTGTTTTCCATTTGATTGTTATTCGCTTTACATATTGTCTTAGATTCATTTTAGTACCGTTATAATCGTTGTTTCGTTTCCTAGATTATCAATTAGCGTCGTTATTATCGCCATATAAAAAGTCAAAACCAAATAAACATGTATATCCTAGTTTTCATTGTTAATATCATTTTAGACATAGATATCATCATGAGTGAGTAGTCATCCTTTCTAGGGTGTAGGGTAGCCATGTTAGATTGATTAAAAGATGTTAATTGGATAAAGGAACTGTGCTTTTAAAACATTGTGTCTATGCATGTTTGGATTGTAACGATAGTTAACGATTTTTAGCTAAAATCATTTGACTAGTATGGAATTCTTTTCCAAGGTAGATATATAGGAATTGAATAGACAAAGCGTGACTTAGTGGATTAAGACCTAGTAAATCGCACTAAAAGCCTGCTAGACCATCTGATCTATGATTGTAATGAACACGCCATTCTTACGAACACTCAATGAATTACTTGCATATCCTAAATCCAATTTCATCAATATATCAATCTACATGTGTGAACCTACTTCCCTAGATGCTTTTCATTACTTGCTTTACTATTTTTATTTTGTTTTTATTTATGCTTTATATTAGTTTAGATATCAAAAATCTCAAAACCCAGATAATCATTAGATAGAACTCAATTGCGAGACAATTCACATTCCATAGGAAACGCCATCTCCCTGAGGATCGACCCCTACTTCCCTAATTACATTAATTTGTTATTAGCCTAGTCTGGGTAATTTATCTTTGTATTGGGCTTGCGACAGGCCCGATCACAACCCAAGTTCCACCACCCCAAAATGTCCAACAAAATTACCAAGAACTCAAGTTCTTGGTAGTGCAATTGGCTAAGACCCAAACGGAAATGTTGGCTCACTTTCAAAAGAATGATCAAAGCCATGGTTCCGCAATCAAAATGCTACAGCAACAAATGGGTCAACTAGCCTCTTCTAGCTCTCAAAGAAGAACGGGTTAATTACCACCTTAAGGTGAGCAACCACATGATACTCTCAATGCCATCACCTTTAGAAGTGGTATAAAGTATGATGAGCCACCCATGCCCAAAGACAATGAGGAGGTGCTGGTTGAGTTGGAGGTTTCCCCTAGTGGTAAGAAAGATGAGGTTATGCCAAAGAAGGTGGATGATCCTATTGTGGTTGAGCAAGTCAAAGATGTGGAGGATGATCCTCCAAAGAAGGTTGTTGAGACAAGGGAGCCGGAAAAAGTCAAAGTGCCTTTCCCTCATAGATTGGCAAAGCATCACAAGAACACTCAATTCGGTAAATTCATGGAAGTTGAAACTATAGCCTTCACCGCCGAGTGTAGTGCCCTTTTGCAAAATAAGTCCCCTCCTAAGTTAAAAGATCCCGGTAGTTTTTCCATTCCATGCACAATTGGTACCTATCAAATTGATAAAGCTTTATGTGATTTAGGTGCTAGTATATGTGTCATTCCTTACTCTATTTGTGCTAACCTTAATATGGGAGTCTTGAAATGTACTAGTGTCACATTGCAAATGGCGGATCGTTCTATAAAACGCCCTTTGGGAGTTTTGGAGGATGTTCCTGTCAAAGTTGGTAAATTTTTTATTCCGGTTGATTTTAATGTTCTTGACATGCCCGAGGATGCCCAAATCCCAATTATTTTGGGAAGACCCTTTTTACATACCGCGGGTGCGATAATGGATGTTAAGAATGGTAAAATAACATTGGAAGTGGGTGACGATAAGGTCACATTCAACTTGAATAATGCCATGAAGAGTCCCATGTTAGAAGAGTCTTGCTTTTCTATTGATGTTTTGGACATTGTCATAGATGACTTTATACCTCGGTCTTTGGTTAAAGACCCTTTGGAGGCACTCTTGGTATTAGAATCATTTGCAGGTGATGATAAGATTGGGAATGAGGAGATGGATGCTTTGGAGCATAAGTTGGATGGAGAAGAATTATCAATAGAGGGAGTTAACATGGAAGCTTGAGCCGACTCGAACTTCATACATCGTGCGGGATGTTAAACCAGCGCTTCTTGGGAGGCACCCCAAGCTTTTATTTGCTTTCATTTTATTTTTTTTATTTTTATTATTTCCTGTAATTTCTCGTTTTTTTTTAGACTTAACTAGACTTGACGATGTTTATTTTTGGTGATTTTTAGGTGAAAAATGAAGACAAGAAGAGTCGATGAGGAAATTCACGCATCTCCAAGCACGAAAACCCGTTCGGGGAAACTCGTATTGCAAATCACGGAAATAATCAGGAACTTACACGGGGGAAACCCCGATCGGGGTTCCCAGACCCCGATCGAGCTTTCAATTCCCAAGTCGCCTGTTTATTTTCCGCTTCTTACGAAAACAAGAATTTCAGCATTCCTCATTTTCAAACCCGACGGTATACTCTATCTTTCTTCTTCATTTTTCTTCATTTGATATCCCAAGGAAACATTATTTCCTTCATCACTTTGGAGGATTCCCCCATATTTATCCTAGCTTGGGGGAGGCTAGCTAGTCTAGTAAGCTCTTTCTTTTTGCTTTGCACTTTAGTTGTATTTTTCCCACTCCCCATTAAATATTAACCTCCTGCCTTCCCTGTTTTGTGCTTTAAACTATTTTTTCGGTTAGCTTGGGTGATTTACATGTTGGCACATTGAGGACAATGTTGTGTTTAGCTTGGGGGGGATTGCATTTGCATTTTAGTTAAGAATTGCATTTAGTTAGAAAATTTATGAAACTTTGAAAATTTGTGCTTCATATGCTTTGCTTGCCTACTTTGGTCATGGTTTAGATAGTTGTACCCATTTGTATATCCCAATTTTAGCTTAATAGCTAATGATTCTCTATTATTTGACGGGATAATTGCATTCATGGCACTACTACAAAAGCAGGCTATGACAACGGTTAAAAAATCGTTGTAATATTAAAAAGCGGACGTTGTTAAAGCCTCTGTTGTTAAAGGTCTTAACAACGGTTCAGATTTAATGCAAAAACCGTTGTGAATATTTTTAACAACGGTAAAAAGTCGTTGTTATTACTAGATAACTGTTGTTAAAACGTGTGAATAATTTTGGTGGGAAAGATACAACAACGGTTCTGGTAAACGAAACCGTTGTTAAAGGTATGATTAGTTTTGGTGGGAAAGATTATAAAAACGCTTAGTTTTTCAAACTCGTTGTGAATATAGTTAATTACAACGGAGTATACTAAAGAAGCCGTTGTGGAAAGTTTTAATATCAACAGGTATATCAGAATACACCGTTGTTAAAGGTATGATTAGTTTTGGTGGAAAATATGTAACAACGCTTTTAATGAATTTTAAAAAAACCGTTGTTATTATTTTTATTATTGTTTTTGAAAAAATTGTAATTTGTTCCCCTGCCAGTGAAAATCCTGCATAAATCAGCAGCAGTAGCAGCACGCATAAACCACTTTCAGCAGCAGCAAAATGATATATACAACCAAAATGATCTCCTTCAAAGCAATTCATACTTACAATTTGATCTAATGACTTCTACAAATTAAAGTTCCCTATCTGCTTCCAAAATAATCTAAGTTTCATTTATTCTTCCTTACAATAATGTTCAAGGACGTATTTGCCCCAGAAGTCCCTTACCTCGTCTATATGGTTCTTTTTGTACTCAGGGACATGTGGCGTGCTGATTGCATACTGCGGATAAAACAAATAAAAGACATCGATCAGTAGGGTAACAACAGTATAAGCATACATAGCAACATCGATCATATATAGCAGCAAAGATATCAGCTCTAATGAAAAAAAGTATTAATAGCTACATTAAACTACTAACTCTTTCTGGAATGATGATATATCTTCGCCTAATAATCTCCAACATGAAACGACAAACGTAGTATCCACATTGTATGTAGAGCTGGCAAAAGGTGACCCGACCCGAAAAACCGACCTTCCTTATCCGATAACCGACCTGATAGAACCCGTAAATTTACTGAACTGAAACCGACCGAAACCGACCCGAAGGTTAAGCGATAAACCGATAGAACCTGAAATGATATGACCCGAACCGACTTGTGACTCGACCCGACCCGACCCGAAACCCGATTCACCCACAAACCCGATCTGACCCAAACCGAACTGAACCGACATGTATGTAACTCGTTTTAACCCGATTAAACTCGACCTGACTCATAGCCAAATAATCTTTTTTAAGAATTTAATTCCTTTATAGTTTGTTTTTTTGTTAATAAACTTGATATAAAAAATTATCGCTCATTTTATTTTTCAAAACAAAATGTAATCTTAAAATAAATAGTCAGTTGTAAATTTAGTACGCTATATTCCTAGTTAAACTTATTAATAATTATATTGCAAGTGATATATGTAGAAAATTTTAAATTAACGCTTAGTGAGAAAAAGAGTGTTTAGTTTTGGCTCCATTGAAAACAATAAAGGGAAGAAAGTGTTATGAGTTATGACCATACAAACCGACCTCGGTTATTAATTATGATCTTAAAATCCAAACCTCAAATACACCATTCTAATAGAGCCTATTCAAAATTAAATACGTAGACAAGATAATAAATAAAATCTATTTCATAGGTAATTCATTTAGTTCTTTGCCATACTTCATATGTCAAATGTTCAAAACTATGAACTACATAAACAACTGATTAATTTAGACCAAAAACATTATTTTTTGTCCATAATATAGGTGAATCCGACACTGGATAGGCACTCATATCATATACTTATAACCGAGGTCGAACAACATAAGTGTTCATTGAAATTATACAATCATTAACTTTTCTAGTGTTATACTCTTATATTTTACAAATATCTTTTGTATCGAGTTCCTCAAATCCAATATTATAATTCATAAGTTCAAAAGTGATCTTTTAACGTAACGACCCGACCATTGACCCGATTAATTTTCAAATTTAAGAAGACAATATAAAATACTCGACCCATCAGTAACCCGAAACCAAACCGGTCTCGACCTGATCAAGCATATTGACCTGATATATCCCGACTCATTGGTCAACCGATCCGAAACTGAACCGACATGTTGTATTTATTGACCCGATTAACCTGACCCGTAAGTGACCCAACCCGAACCTGACTCGATCTGAATAAGCAACTTGACCCGACCAAACCCGGGCCCGACATGACCCGAACTGCCTGAACCCGACCCGTAACCGACCTGATTGACCCGATTGCCACCTCTAATTGTATGTTATCCGGCTGTTTAGGGACCTATTATTACATAAAAAAACGAAGAGACGAGAAGGCAATTACCAATTAGTTTAATGCGTAATTAAAAAAGACAGATGTATATGCGTAATTAGTTTAATGCACTTAATTATTAAGGTGTTGTATTTGCGCACGTACCCCTGTTATCGTAGTAAAAGTAGGGCCATCATAAGAATCTTTCATCGGTTGATCGTCGTTTGCTCTTTTCTTCTCAAAGGCCCTTTAAAAAAGGAAAGAGCCAGAAAGTCACATAAACTTACTTAATAATAATAATTGAAACTTAATATTATGTGCCAAATCAGTATTATAAACTTACTTAATAACCAACTTCTTAAAGGTCTCGGATGGTTGTTTATGCAAAGAGTCCAACCAAAAGACTTTCTTCTTGGTCGGATTGATCGCTGCTAGCACCCAATGTCAACTAGATCGAGAGACACATCATTATTAACAAGCACAACATGCATCATAACCAAACATATAAAACTGCAATTGTATTTGGAATCGTAATATTAATTATATATTACCCGACTTCATTATAAGGGGCAAGAATGAGCTTTTTGTTTTTCGCCAATTCCGCGGCAATATAATCTATACGTTCTTCATACGAAATCATCCCGATATGCATAGATAAAAGATTTGGGCACAGGAATCCGTACAGATCAAGTGAATTCTTGGTCTCGGGGATCACAACCGATTTCAAGTACCTACATGACGGTTTTAATTCCGATATTAAAAACACTATATCTTAGTCAGAATATTAGAATATTGCATGATTTAATTTATTAAGAAACTTACTTCATCCAAACATATAGGTGTTGGACATCAATCTCGTCAAGGCCAGCCCAAATGGCTATAATTTCCCATGACAGTATTGCTTGACGTTCTACCCCTACAATATCATCCTCGAGCGGAATAATTATTAATTGCTAGCTTGCTATGCGATCACCAGCCTCCTTATAAAGGTCCATCATCGTCATCGTTCGTACTTTTTCCATGTAAACGTTCCCATCATATTTAGTACAGGATAGACTCCTGACCTCTTTCAGCTCGGGGAAATGATGCGGTTTTCCTTTTGTGCTACCTGTCACAACATCCTACATGTGACTAACTAAATTAAGTTGCTCTTTCAATGATGAGGCAATAGTAGAACTTAAAATATAAAGAGAGTTAAATAAATACCTCATCAAGTTGTTGTTTTGACGAGGTAGTAGAAAGATTGTCTATCGAGTTAGACTTATTCATATTTTTTGTTACCTACAAAACAAAAATATAACATATAAATTTCACAAATTATGTAGGTGATGAACAAAGACAAAAGGCTGGTTAAATTAGATGTATTTTTCTAACCCCGGCTACATTTTGTTGAGTTTTACGCTCACGAGCCAGGTAAATGTGGCTATTAGGCCATTGGACAAAACACTGAACCGCATCTGCCATAATTTGAAGGTCGTCACGGACTGGGACGGGCAGTTTACGGGTTTCACAGCCCTTCATGGCTTGCTCTATCTCCACTTTTGTATGATTTTGCAAGAGTGGTACGCCATGAACCAAGATGGTTTCCGCTGATTTCTTGGGCATTATGTATATGAAACCCCGGGCAACACGAACCACATCCTTGGATGAAGGGTCGGTGAGAAGAACTACCCGCTTTTTTGTGGCCTGAAGAATACACATTATTAACTAAATACCAAAATATAATAGATATCATAAATGATCTATATTGAGTATATAATGTAAAGTTAGTTACAAGTATAGAAGGCTGGTATAGAAGGTGAATTGTTACAAGCTCTCTATTGATGAAGGTGAATTGTTGCCACAGCCTGACCAGTATAGAAGGCTGGTGGGTAGGCTATTATACTTAAATATGTCCAGACCAGATATTTCATATGCAGTACAGCATCTCAGCCAATTTCTTTGTCAGCCTAGGGTACCTCATTTGAATGTTGGCCTACATGTCATCAAATATTTGAAAGGTACTATAAATACAGGGTTGTTCTACAGTGCAGAGTCTGATTTAGCACTGACAGCTTATACTGATGCTGATTGGGGCTTGTGTGCGTTTACTTGCAGATCACTAAGTGGGTACTGTATTTATCTAGGGAACTCTTTGTTATCTTGGAAAACAAAGAAACAACCAACAGTGAGCAAGAGCTCAGCAGAGTCTAAGTACAGGTCCATGTCTTATACTGCTTCAGAGATGGTATGGCTTGACAGTTTGTTGCTTGATATGAGGGTCTCCATACCTAAACCTATTCCCCTATTCTCTGACAATAAAGCTGCTAAATATATTTCTCTCAACCCCGTGTTCCATGAGAGAACCAAACACTTGATTATAGACTGTCACTTTGTGTGTGATAAGCAACAGCAAGGGTTTTTGAAAACTTAGCATGTTCAATCTAAATGTCAGATAGTAGATGTAATGACAAAGGCCTTGGGTACTGAACAACATCGCTTCTTTGCTAACAAGCTAGGCTTGATCTTCTCAACCAATCCAGCTTGAGGAGGGGATATTGAGTATATAATGTAAAGTTAGTTACAAGTATGAGAATTAGTTAGGAAAGTCAGTTATTGAGAGTTAGTTGGCTAATTAGTTATAGTTAGTTATGTGAAGACAATTATAAATAGCTTGATATCAGCCACTACTCAATGTAATTCATGTAACACAATTTATTAACAACTAATGTACTTTCTCTCTCTAGTATTCTTATGATCTAAACCTCTTCTTATATCATCTTTATACTAACTTCTTATAATCTACATACCTCATTATTTTCATCCGTCTTCTCAGCCGGCTCCTCAAGTTGCGTCCTCTTTTCAGAGTCATTTACTTTATAAAATTAATTAACCAATCAAAGGCATGGCTGCTGTAAAGAACAAATGCAGAGGTTCAAAATGGTTAAGTCATATTTACCTTATCGGCTTGAGTTATCAAAACCTCAGCAGCATTAGGTACCTCACCCGTCTCCTCAAGTTGCGTCCCCTTTTCAGACTCATTTACCTAATAAAATTAACCAATCAAAGGCATGGCTGCTGGAAAGAACAAATGCAGGAAAAAAAAAGTCATATTTACCTTATCGGCTTGAGGTATTAAAACCTCAGCAGCACTAGGTACCTCACCCGTCTTCTCAGTCGTCTCCTCATGTATTGGCAAGGTAGTAGTGTCTGCCTCTTGACCAATCTGTTGCACTACCTCACCCTTTTTAATGACATCCTCCATCATCTTCAATTCTTCTTCGGAAGGCTTGCCTCCATAATTCATTTTTAGTATCACGGAGGCCAATAACTGAACCTGCACGCCCAACATGTAGAATCAGCATTTTGTTTAAAACAATAACATGTGAATTTTAAATTACAATATAAAATGGTTCCATGTCAGCCTTCCCCTTATTTTTCTTCTTCTTTTTTTAGGCTAGTTGTCCCATAATATTTTGTGACTCCGACATGTAATGGGATGCCCTTCAATCGACCTGGATGCTCGGGTCGGCCGATCGCTCTAGCAAGAACGTCGTCACGACCACTCGGAGTGAATTTCCCTTCCGCAACCTCCTTCAGAACATTCTCCTATAATATATTAAATAAACTTAATTTGAGTTTTGTCACTAAAATAAATAGATAGTCAGACATACAAGAATTAAACAATAAAGTTATTAAAAACCCGTCTTAATAAAATAATACTTACTATGTTGGCCAAGACTTCCTGATCATATTCGTTACATGTTCAGGATCCTTTAGGCGTGTGCCTTTCTTTATAAGTTACGTGCCGATTCAAGTCGGTCACTCCCTTTGACACCTACACATTAACTCAAAAATAATATATGTATACATGTATCTCAAGTCCAAGTATGATTATAAAAATCTAATATATAGATGCTACTTACGAGATTTTCTTCTATCAATCTGTAACCTCCTCGAGAACCATAATATACCCCCCGCTTCTGTGAAATGTTAGCACGATTTCTGGCGCTAACGGTCTTCAAATCATATAAAATCGCAAGTAGATGAGATAATTAGAAAAGTATAGATACAAGTAGAGTTTTAGAAAAATGTAACCTGAAGCTTTTAGAAAAATGTAACCTTAAGTAGAGTTTTAGAAAAATGTAAACATATGACATGGATACTTAACCTGAAACTTTTTCAGTAGCTCGTTTCGCCTTATAATTATCCCATTGTTGCTGAGTGATGTTGGGGTACTTTGTCGGTGGGCTCTTATGCATCTCCCCCGTCTCCTTGTCAACATACAAGTGTAATTTGGCAAGGTCACACCTCCACTGCCTTAAGATTGCCGCTGCCTTACGTAATAGATACTTATCATGGCAGTCGGGAATATCGAAAGCTTCCTGCATCATCATCATATATACTAATAAGCGGCTTTCTAATATCATACCTTTATACGAACCTTTATACGGCTTCCTGCCTTATGTAATAGTAACTTCTGCAAAATAAAATGGTGTTTAGCTAAAGAAATTATCATACCTTTATACGGGTCAAGAGTAACATCTGCAATACAGGATTTATATTCCTGAAATCATCTAAATCAATAGCCGCAAACTGTTTGGTTGTAACTCCAATCCAAGTGGTTAAATGGCCAGCATTTGGACCAGTAGGAACACCTTTCACACTCTATTTTATAGGCAGCGGCTGTTTTGCCGCTATAGCTGCAAGGGCTGCAGGGCACTTCGAAGCACCCCTCTCACCAGGCTTATCCCCCTTATCATTGTTTTCTACTCTTTTCCGTTTTTCACCCATGATAATCCTAAAACCCTAAGACCTTCAAAAGAAATGAAATAGTAATGAAACAGAGTCATGCATGCAGCGATTCTAAAACCCTAAGATCTTAAAAGGAATGAAATAGTAACTGAACAAATAAAGAGTCATGCAGAGATTCTAAAACTCTAAAAACATACAAAGGAATGAAACTAGATGATAAAGAGAACGATAAATAGAAAATGAAAACAAAAAGATGAACTTCAATCTTAAAACCCTAAAGACGAAACACAAAAATTACCTGATAATGAAAATGAAAACAGGATGATGATAAAGAGAACGAGCAGGATGATGATCAAGAGAACGAGGAGGATGATGATGATAATAAACAAAAAGATTTGTGTTGTAAACGAGGATGATGATGATGATAATGTACGTGATTGTAAATTATTTGTGTGTTTAATTTACTTATAGGATTGTAAATTATTTTTTATTAAGAGAAACTATTGACAACGGTTATACTAAAACCCACCGTTGTTATCGGTAATGACAACGGTTAAACGGACACCCGTTGTTATATATTTTCACCAAAATGCGCCAAAAGGAAAAATCTAATAAACACTATGACAACGGTTTCTTTAGGATGACCCGTTGTTGAAAGTAATAACAACGGTGGTATTATAAAGAACCGTTTTTATAGATTATGTGTTTTTTTTTAATTTTTCAGATACGCGCGCGCGGTATTAAAATTTGAGGCACGAAAATAAATTCATTAATTACGTTTAATTTATTTAACTTTGCTTTAAATTTAATTAATTTATTTAATTTTATAATATATATATATATAGGTATAGTACATCATAATTGTTATGTTATTTAAAGATTTGTATATTATAGGCGTAAGTTACGTTTAATTATTAGCTCGGATCGGGTTTGGGAATCAATTCTGATCGGGTTAGATTCGGCGGGTTTGTAATTAACTTTATCGGGTTATTAGTTTGGGTCGGGGAGGGTCCTTTCAGCTTTCGTGTCAGTTTCGGGAATGTTTATAATTGGGCGGGTCGTCGATAATTTCCGGGTCAAGCGGATGTGGTTATATATCGAGTCTAGTGATTCTCGAATCGGATCATTTTCTTTTTAAGGTACTGGTTATTATAATCACGCATCACTAACCTGAAACTGATCGGGTGGCCAGTTACGGATCGGGCAATCCACTATCTAGCTAGTAGCTACTTCGGGTCGATCGCTTTTGGGTCGGGGTTACGTGTCATCAGGTGGTTTCGGATCAGGTGGTTTCGGAACATGATCATAATATTGATGATATATAATACTGATGACTTCCGGATCATTAACCTCGTACTTTGCAATAACAGATTCATCAATGCATGCAAGTATTATATATACACGTCAATGTTTCCCAAATTAAATAATGGGGTCGATCGACTTCGTTCAAGTACGCAAAAAGGGACGGTTATTGATGCATATATATATGCTCAAAAGGGACGGGTTTTTGCTTTTTACCACCTATAATATATTATTGGGTTCAAAAGTTTACAACTTACAACCTATTTAGTCCGATCTTTATAATCAAATAACTAACCACATAAAATTGAAGAAACCGGCCCCTTACAATAATCCACAGCTTATTTCCATTATCTTTACGGTTTTTGTTATTTATCGCCTCGCTTAATTACGTTTTATCAACAAATGGTTATTTTCATATATTGACGGCCATCAAAACTACCCCACATTTATCACTAATTATTACTTATCACCACACCCCACATTATTTATCACTTTATACTTAATACGTTTTATCAACAAATAAATGGTAACTAGGCCATATTCCGATCGGGTTAGATTCGTAGGGTATGTAACTTTACCGGGTTAGTTTGGGTCAGAGAGCGAGCGAGCGAGGGTCCTTTCGGCTTTCGTTTCTGTTTCAGGAATGTTAATTGTCGTCGATCATTTCCAGGTCAAGCGGATGAGGTTATATATCGAATCGGGCCGTTTTTGCATCATTAACCCGAAACTGATCCGACCCAAAATTACTTAGCTAGTATCGGGTTATTTAATTTAATTCGGTAGAAATCTTTATTTATTATCTGCGTGATTATTAAGTATCATTTTTCGGGTCGGATCACTTTTAATTAATTAGATTAAACTAATGTAATACAAAGTATAATAATATATAGATATATATATATTATTAGTATACGTGCGTTACTTCAAAATAACCCTAAACCCTAAACCCTAAACCCTAAAACCCAACGCCCTAAACCCTAACCCTAAAACCCTAAACCCTAAACCCTTTTATATATAGTAGATTATCGCTATTGATCAAACATCAAAATATTGAACATCAACGGAATTAATCATATCAATTCAAACACTTTAAACAACATTCTTTCTCATTGATTTCATTAGGAATACCCTAGATTTTATATTAAAGTACATTACATTCATCCGACATCAAATAAATAAAAATATTAAATAATCCGGAACAATTCCGGTTAAGAGTAAAAAGCTTTTCTCACACTGCCACCAACAATCCGGAACAATATTGATGATACTGATGACTTCCAGATCACTAACCTCGTATTTTGTAATAACAGATTCAATGCATGCAAGTACACATCTTGCATGTGGAGATAAGGTAGGACGGGTACAGCTCAACATATCGCTTGTGGCATCCAACCTGCGAGTATCAGGCCGACGTGGGTAGCCAGAGGACGATGATGAAGACGACGCTTGGTTGACAAGTCGGACTGCTTCAAGCCTCTTAATCCAATAATCCCTTCGATGTTCAATGGATCCTTTAATCAATGGGTGATGATCAGCGGGAACTACGGCAAGAGCCTCCTCCTCATCTGCAATCAATTTTGTAAGGGTCGTCTCATCGTTGGCAAGGTTAACTGCTGCCATTGATGATGTTAATTTTTGGAGTAATTAATTAGGGTTATGTAATATTTAAAGGAGGGCTTTTGAGGCTGTATTTATAGAGGGGTTATGCTGCCATTGATGATGTTCAATGGATGCTTTAATCAATGCTGGTTCTGTTGTTACAGTTGTTCTGCTGTTGTTTATTCACGGGTTTAGAGTGCAATATCTTTTAATTAAAAATAATAATATTGAGAAATAACAACGGTTATTCGTTAAAAAAACCCGTTGTTATTACTTTCCACAACGGTTTTGCTGACTAAAACCGTTGTGATAGAGTAATGACATCGGTGCATCATAGCCGTTGTTATATATTTTCACCCTATTTGCGCCAATATGAAAATCCGTTGTGATAGAGAAATAACAACGGTTATTCGTTAAAAAAACCGTTGTTATTACTTTCCACAACGGACCTTTGTTTATAACCGTTGTGGACAGTCAGTAGTTACTGCATATTGCAGTAAGTGCATTGACTGCATAGGAAATGTAACTGCATATATACATTCACACATTTACTCAATCAATAACTGCATGTGAATGTATAGTCGTTTTGGGATTTGTAAATGCATGTGAATCAATGCATGCATGTGAACCAATGCATGCATGTGAACCAATGCATGCATGTGAATCAATAACTGCATGTGACTCAATAACTCCAATCAATAAGTCTCTATAAATACAGCCTCAATACAAGGCTATCAACCACATACAAAGTTTCCCAACTCCAATCAATAACATATTTGCTAAACCATACAAAATTTCCCAGCCTCAATACTAACATCAACCATAAAAAATGTCTGAAACTTTTACTAAACCATATGCTTGCATCATGAAACAAATGCCTTCTCATATTGAGGGTGGCTACGTTGTGTGTAAAAGCTACAAGAAACTCCGTGATACGCTTATTCGAAATGGCTACTTAATCAAGAAGATGTGGCCAAATTATCATCGCAGGTACTTTACAGGGGAACTCGTTTTCGAGTTTGGGATGGCGGATGCTCATCGTGCGTCCGCATTCAAACTGGCAAGAATGTTTGACAAGGCCGGGCATGGGCGAAAAGATTTTATTGAGAGCACGGACCACCAGCCTGGGCCATATCTATGGGTGGCTTCCGAACATGACCGTCACCGTTTCCCAAATGGGGTCGACCTCGTTGAAGTGACCCAGGTAGAGCAGTAGGAAGGGTTGGTTCTGGCCGAGGCTGACCCGATTGATGCATATGCTCTAGCGGTGGCAGCTATCCGGGAGATTTACCCGGACTCAATTTAGTTTGTTGTTGTTGTTGTTGTTTGGTTGTAGTTGTTTGGTTGTTTTGGCGCCATTTGTGTGTGGCGCCGTTTGAACTTATTATTTAATAATATTAATGTTGATACGTTAATTTGTTTTTTGACTTAAGATTAGAAGTAATTAAACTAATTTTAATAATGGTCATAAATTCAATAATACACTAATTCACAAATTCAATTCAAAGCTATTCAATCGATAAAGCAAAATTAGAATTGAACTAATTCACAAATTCAATAATAAACGACATTCAGGAAATCCACAATTCAATAATAAGAATTGAACAATCTAGCTAGAAAATCTTAATAAGAAATAGTTGATAAAAATAAAACCTGATTAATAAGGGAGATGATGACAGAAAGACGATCAGGGAGTATGTCTTAGTGGTGCAGTATGATCGCTTTGTGATAGAGTTTTTGTGTTGCAGTACAGTCGTATTATTAGTGTTGTGTGTTTTCTTCATCTTTATTAACAAATATTGACAACGGTTATTGTAAACAAACCGTTGTGATAGAGTAATGACTACGGTTAAAGTAGTCTACCCGTTGTGATTAATAAACACTATGACAAAGGTTTGTGATTAATAACTGTTGTTATAAGCAATAACAACGGGTATATTTACAACAACCGTTGTTGTTGCTTACCTTTGTTTTTTTTAATTATAAAAAGAGACAGCAATATCATAAGCACTATACACTACAATAATAATCAGCAGAAACCAAAAAAGACAGCAATATCATAAGCACTATACACTGCAATAATAATCAGCAGAAACCAAAACATGGAGACTGTATACTGAATGACCAAAAGCTAAATAATATGGGAATCTTCAACAATGACCAAAGCTAACAAAAGCTAAAGACAATACACTGAATGACTACACATCTTGAACTTGCTATAAATTCAGAAAAGAATACTCACTGCAAATAAACCAAACCAAAACCATCAAATCTTATCTATTTTGGAAATGACTCAAAATGTTGCTCGTCCATATCACTGTGTCCTAATGAATGCCCCGGGCCATTTGGACGATGGAAAATTTGTTGCCAAAAGCTTTACTCCTTTAAGGAATAAGCTTATTGAGCTGGGATACTCGGTCAGCAGAATTAAGGCACAATAGGCGCCTTGGGGATTTAAAGGGATACTACTCATTCAGTTTGGAACATCACTTGCAGATGCAGAATCAGCATTTAAGCTTGGCAATATGTTTCAACTCAGACGCCACGGTAAGAGCAACTAGGTTGCTCCGAATAGATCAACAGTCGACCCATACCTCTGGGTAGCCACAGACGAGGACGCCGAGCTTCTGAAGAATATCGTGGACTATTTCCACGTGCCGTATCCGACCATCTTGAATGGTCAGCAGTCGGCCATTTCAGAAATCGTCGATGCCTACAACCAAGTTGTGGCTGTTTTTCAAGCAATGTACACCTAAAAATTCCAAGCAACGTCATGTGTTAGATGTTGAGTGTCAATTGTGTGTGTGTCTGTATCAGCCTATCATAATAGCAGTGTAATGGGATGGGAGGGCCTGTGGTCTTGTATGTAAGATTTCCGTTATGGTTGTATATGTAGTAGTTCCTAAGTTCCTAAATGCAAATCTGTTTGTAAAATAAAGTATCAATGCTTTACGTTTGTATTAACTATGTCGTTCCTAAGTTATTTAAAACAAAATCAGAAAGATAGTTATTTAAAAAAATAACAGAAACTAAAAGGAAGATATATAGTTATTTAAAATTAAAAAAAAAACAAATATATAAGCTAATACCTCACATTATTAACCACCTCAGGATCGGGGACCTTTCTTGCCCGACATAGTTTCTTCGTTAATACCTTCACCATGATCATCACGCATATAGATGCTTTCAATGTTATCATGATCAGTGTCAACATTGTCGAAATAAGATACAGTGGAAGAGTGATCCATTCCCTCAAACACGACATCCTGATCATTATCCCCACTATTATCGGGTGCACCCCGTCTACTCCTTATAGATAGTACAACAGACCACTTCTTATCCATAGGATCGGTGACATAGAAAACTTCTTTAGCTTGGGATGCCATTATGAAAGGAGCATCCTTATTATTGCCAACCTTATCCAAATTGACCAACGTAAATCCCATTTTATCCTTTCGAACACAATTGTTGTTGTTATCAACCCAGTTACATCGAAACAGAGGTATTGTGAAATCAATGTAATCTAATACCAATATTTCTTGAATAACACCATAATAAAGGCATTTTCCCCAAATAGGTTTTTTATCTTTTGAAGTAGCAAAGTGCATCGCCTCAAATTCAGAACTCACACCACTATTTTGCATTGTGCTCAACTCATCTTGCTCGCGGGTGTAAGAAGTATAACCATTAATAGCAAAACCGCTGAAAAAAGTGGCCCTGACATTTGGACCTAACCCAAGACGTAGTAACCTAGGAGAGATGTCATCACCATACAAATTCTTATACTCCAAGACAACATTCCTAAACCACTCTCCAAATGTCTTCTTCTGCTCGTTTGCAATCCACATCTCGCTCTTGTTTGGGTGATCGTATTTGAGCTCATCTTTGTGTTGTTGAATATAAGGTTGCACCTCATCTTCGTTGTTTAGCACATACATATGTGCTAAATGTAACATGTCACGTGCCACAATTTTTTCAACCCGGCCCCTAATACCTTTTCCGGTCATCCAGTCACTATGACGATTCTTTGGAACGCCAATTACCTCCTCAGGGGAGAGATGAGCGTAACAATATGCAAGAGCTTCGTCTAATATAGCACGTTCAGCAATACAACCTTCTGGACGATACCGATTAGATGTATAGTCCTTGTAGACTTTCATCAATCTTTCGAAGGGATACTGGTATCTCAAGTACACGGGCCCAAGGTACAAAATCTCCCTAACCAAGTGAGTGGTCAGGTGAATCATGATAGTGAAGAAAGAGGGTGGAAAATACATTTCAAAATGACAAAGAGATGTGACAACGACGTCCTGCAAGGAATCCGCATCATCGGGATCAATGACTTTATCGCATATGGACTGGAAGAAGAGACAGAATCTGGTAATAGCATATCGTACCTTTTCAGGTAAAATGGAACGAATAGCCACGGATAGTAATTGTTGCATCAAAGTGTGGCAATCATGTGACTTTAACCCGGTGAGTTTTAGGTCTTGCATCGACACAAAGCTTTTGATGTTGGACGAATAACCATGTGCCACTTTAATTCCATTCAAGCATGCACAAAACTCTTTTTTCTCATTCCGTGAAAGGGTATAAGCTGCTGGCGGTAAAAATGTACCATTACCTCTCTTCTGTGGTGCCAACTCTAGCCTAATACCCATCATTTTCATATCTTCCCTAGCTGCGGCGTTATCCTTTGTTTTACCGGGAACATTCAGGAGGGTATTGATAATATTATCACAGACATTTTTCTCAATGTGCATGAAATCGAGGCAATGCCTGACCTCCAGGTCAGGCCAATATGGACATTTATTAAAAAATATGGATCTTTTCTTTTTCTTTTTTTTTTGGTGAAAATGTAAATTATAATATCACCATGCCAAATGGCATCACCAATTACAAGAGGAAGTATATGAAAATTACAATCAAAAACATCCTAATCAACCATCAACCTACATAAGTTGATCTTTACACCATTGAACATCACCCACTCTTATCTTACCCAACTCAAGAACTGCTAGCCGCATCCTTACTTGCTGAATAATTCCCTGCAACACATACTGAGGACTTCTCACATACTTATCAACTCTGCAAATATTTCTAGACATCCAGACTTCATAATGAAGGGCAATCACTATTGAGCAGTACAGCTTCCTGACAAAACCTGAGACATGCCTGAGTTTCATAATTTTTTTAGTATCTATACCTACTCTAGGACATACCTGTATCCAATCCCCTAGTTTAGCTACACACTTCTTAGTATACTGACAGTCATTGAATAAATGTCTATGAGTTTCATCATACTCCCCACACAAGTAACAAGTAGTTTCCTGACAAACTCCCATCATATTCAGTCTGTCCAAAGTAAGCAAACGCTCTGAATGCAACAACCACCTGATAAAACTGTGTTTTGGAATGTTCAATCTATTCCAAACAACATTTCTCCACTGCACTCTGTTCCTGTCAGAATTCAGCAGCCATTCATAGCCCTGAACTATCTTGTAATCCTCCTCATCCTCCATCCATTTCCCTTGTAAAAAAGCAGGTTTAAACAGGCTAAGGATTTCACAAATTTTCCTCCAAGCCCAAGAGCTGGAACTGCTTGGCTTATAAGTTGTCCAACTCTGCCCTTTCATATACACCTTATCAATCCATTTTATCCAAAGATGATCTTTCTTCTTCACAATCCACCATGCTAGTTTTCCTACAGCAGTCTTATTCCAAATCTTGCTATCTACCAGCCCCAAACCTCCATAGTCCTTCCCTTGACAGAGAGTATTCCAAGCCACCAAAGGGGCCTTTGAATAGGTACCCTCCCCCTCCCAAATAAAGTTCCTACAAAGGGCTTTCAATTTATCCATTACCCCTGCAGGTAGTATAAACAGTTGAGCCCAGTAATTATGCACAACACTCAACACAGATTTCACCAATGTAAGCCTACCCATGTATGAGATTTTCCTCTTGTTCCAACCTCTAATCCTAGCCATCATTTTTTCTACCAAGATATTACAATCCATCCTAGATAGCCTTTTGTGAGAGATTGTTACACCTAAATATTTGAAAGGAAGATGCCCCTTCTTAAAACCAGTATTCCCCAGAATAGCATTCTCTATATCAGCAGAAACCCCATTCATCATCAATTCAGACTTATCCTTATTGATATGTAAACCAGAAGCTTTTGAAAAGCTGTAGAAACCTTCTACAATCATAGAAACTGATTGAATATCTCCTTTGCAGAACAAGAGCAAATCATCAGCAAACTATAGATGTGTAAGTTTCATTCCTTTACACAGATGATGATGTCTAAAACCAGGCATATCTCCAATAACATTCAAGATTCTGCTAAGATATTCCATACAGATTGTAAACAATAAAGGGGAGAGGGGATCCCCTTGCCTCAGCCCTCTCTTTGCAGGAAAGAACCCATAAGGATATCCATTAAGCACAATGGAATACATTACAGTAGTGACACACTGCATAATTAGATGAATAAAATGCTTAGGGAAGTTCAGATCATGAAGAATGTGTTGCAAGAATTCCCATTCAATTGAGTCATAAGCTTTCCTCAGGTCAACCTTTATCATACATCTAGGGGAAGCCTATTTCCTAGTGTATAACCTAACCAAGTCCTGGCTAATCAAAATATTCCCCATAATACTTCTATCCTTTATAAAAGCAGACTGGGCAGGGTTAATAAGATGTTTCAGAGCTTCAGAAATCCTTTTGCACATAATCTTTGAGATGATTTTGTAGAGAATATTGCAGCAAGCTATAGGACGAAATTCTTTGACAGATTTGGGGTTCTCAATCTTAGGGATTAATACAATATTAGTGCAATTGATTTGTTTGAGAAGATTTCCAGAAGTAAAAAATTTTTGGACTGTTGTGCAAATATCACCATGAATAATATGCCAACTAGACTTAAAGAAACCACTAGAGTACCCATCTGGTCCAGGACTCTTATCCTCAGGAATGGAGAAGACCACCTGCTTGATTTCAGCATCAGTAGGGATTTGACACATTGCACTCCACTCCTCCTGATTGACCCTATTACCATTCTTCATGATATTAGGATAATAATGAGATATGGAACCACTAGTGCCTAGTAGTTCCACATAGTACTCTTTGAAAGCCTTTAGAATATCCTCAGGATTCTTGTACAGCACTCCATCATTCCCTATGATCTGAAAAACCTTATTTTGAATCTGGCGATTCCTGATAAGTCGATGAAAAACTGCAGAATTAATATCACCATCTTTTGCCCAGTTAGCTTTAGCTTTTTGTCTAAGGTAATCCAATTTAGCCTGACCTAGCATAATGGAACTGAGTCTAGTTTGATGTTCAGTTCCATAAGCTGAATATTGGTAGGATCCAATTGCAATTTCCTCTGACAATCAATCAAAAGTTCATGAGCAACTTCAGCATTTCTCTCTACATCAGAAAAGATACTCTTATTCAGCTCCTTGAGATGATGTTTAAGCTTTTTTAACTTAGTTACAACCTGAAACATAGGCACACCTGTCACATTCATCCTCCAGCCTTGCTCAACAATCCTCCTATAATCAGGTACTCTACTCCACATGTTAAAGAACTTGAAAGGCTTTCTCCTCTGATTATGATGACTTCCCTCCTCAACAATGCACGGACAATGATCAAAGTCACCCTCAGGGCCAAAATGAGCATAGAAGTCAGGCTTTACTCTCATCCAGCTATCATTGACCACCACTCTATCTATTCTACTGAAAACCCTAGTGCCACTTTGTTGTTTATTATTCCAGGTAAAGAACGCCCCAAGAGTTTTAATATCTTGCAACTCACAGCTCTCTAGTGTCTGTTGAAAAGGAAGAACCTCAGAATCTCTGACAGGAAGACCTAACTTCTCATTAGCATAAAGGACATTATTAAAATCTCCCATTATTATCCAAGGCTCAGAAGTATTAACACCAATTAAATCAGTCCATAAAGATGTTCTCTGTGACACCCTCAAATTTGCGGAAAGAAAAAAAAATAATTTAAATAAATAAACAAAGGTGTCATAAATAAAAATGGTCATTACAAAACGGAAATAATATTATACAATAAAAAGTATCTGAAACGGGAGACATATCTCCCGTATAAATACAGAAAGAAAAGAGTGTATAATAATATACAATCTAAGAACCGAATATAGGTC
>JAIUZE010001841.1:0-58882 GCA_022085475.1 Heliosperma pusillum | reverse complement strand
ATTTTATATACAAATTATAAACACCACTTGAATATAATATAGGAAATGTATATTGAGATAAATAAAATAATTTTCACTTTATTTTTTAATGATATTTTCCTAAATTAATTTTTGATGATGTAAGTTTCACTAATGTGAATACAAATTTTTAAGAGCTCTCTAAGATAGTATTTAAGAGACTCAAAAGATTATGGGTTGATATCTAAGTCCAAGAATGAATCTTATTTATAATCATAGGATCACCCTAGCTTATGATAATTTTATGATGTGGGACAATATACTATTTATACGTAATATATTTACCACACTTGTATTATATTTCAATGTGGGACAAATAACTTATTAAGTAGTACACCATAAAAATTATTACTTATATAGGATACTTTCCTAAATTTTCTAAATTAAGTTTTATGATGTAAATTTCACTATTGTGGAATTAATAATACAAAATTTTAAAGGTTCATTAAACAATACTTAAGAGACTAAATGACTCCTATTATAATCATACTTATTAGTATATATATTTTCCACAAATACATTATTTTTCAATGTGAGACTAATAACACATTAAGTAGTTTATCATCAAAATTATTATTTATGATAATTTTCTAAATTAATTTTTAATAATGTAAATTTAACTATTGTGACTATTATAATTCCACTTGGAGCTATCCAAAACAATGATTAATAGACTTAAAAAATTATAGGTTTATACCTAAGTTCAAGGATAACTCATATTTATAATCATAGGATCACCCTATGTTATAATAATTTTTCAATGTGGGACAATTTACAATTTATAAGTAATATATTCACCACACATACATTATTCTTCAATGTGAGACTAATAACAAACTAAGTAGTACACCATCTTTTTTCATATAATATTTATTTCTTAACTGTTACTAAACTGTTATATTAATATTAGAATAATAAAAAAATATTTTAAATGTCATTTATTAAATTTTTAAAGTCATTTATTAAAATAACAATATAAAAAAATAGTTTAAAAGCTCGTGCGATGATCATATTTATGATCACTCCACTTTATGATAATTTTTTAATGTGGGACAAATTTTGATATTTATACGTAGTATATATTCACGAGTCACGATACCTACATTGTTTTTTTCAATGTGGAACAAATAACACATTAAATAGTTTACCATCAAAATTATTATTTATGATATTTTTCTAAATTAATTTTTAATGATGTAAATTTCACTGTAGTGAAAATTATAATACAAATTTTTAGAGTTTTGTAAGACAATATGTAAGAGGCTCAAAAAATTTTGGGTTGAAACTTTAGTTCCAAATATGATTCCTATTTGTAATCATAAGATCACCCACCTTATGGTCGATATTTTTTTGATGTGAGACAATTCTACTATTTATAGGTAATATATTCACCACATCTACATTATTTTTCAATGTAGGACATATAATATACTAAATATTACACCAAATATGTCCAAATAATATGAGTTTCTATACCTTGCAGGGTTTTTTTTTCACCACGAATCTAATTATATTATCTTCATAATTTTTTTTACAATACTTAAATTTTTTTAATAATACCTTTTAAAATTAATTTTTAATGATGTAAATTTAACAATTGTGAAGATAATAATATACAAACTTTTAAGAGATCTTTAAGACAATACTTAAGAGACTTAAAAGATTTTAGTTTGTTATATAAGGTCCAAGAATGATTCATTTATTTAATCATAGGATCACCCATCTTATGTTAATTTTATGATGTGGGACAATTTTACTATTTATACATAGTATATTCATCACATCTACAAACTTTTAAGAGATCTCTAAGACAATATTTAAGAGATTCAATAATTTTGGGTTGATACATAAAGTTTAAGGATGACTCCTATTTATAATCATAGGATTACCCACTTTATTATTTTTCCAATGTGGGACAATTCTACTATTTATATGTAATAGTTTTATTACATCTACATTATTTTCCAATGTGGGACAAATAATAGTTATGAATTTAATTATTATTTAAAGAGTTTCTAAAAAGTTGAAAAGTTGATAATATTATTAGGAAAATAATTAACTTAAAAAATACTCCGTATAATCAAAATCTAAGAGTTCAACCATAACTTGGAAAGTATATGTATGAATATAATGTTAAAAAGTTGATAATATTATTAGGAAAATAATTAATTTAAAAAATATAATAAAAATCTAAGAGTTCAACCATAACTTGGAAAGTATATGTATGAATTTATTTTTTATTTTAAAAGTTCCTATAAAGAGGGAACCACTCATGTGCCTCGAAAAAAGTCTCATTTATATATATACTAGATTTAATGCCCGTGCGATGCACGAGCATATTTATAGTGCTCTATAGTATATATAATATAAGTAAATGATAAAGTGGTTGTGATGGACTAATAACGTCTTGATCAACTAATTTTAAAGTTCATCCCATTTATATTATGTTCTAGGTAATTTAGGGGACGTGACATCGTTAGAGTCTCATACGTACTCGATCTGATGTTCCTAAATTATTATGCTCCCATAAATATTTTAATATTTTCCAGTTCAAAAGTACACAACCATACTGAAGAATAGATGTGAACAATAAATTTTCATCAATTGAAAAAGTAACTCTATATTTTATAAGTTGAACTATTTGTTAGTCACAAAATAATGATAAACAACGTTTGAAAATGGCAATTGAAGTAGAACTTTACTTTGACTCTATTTCCACTTCTCATAACACATTCTTTGATAAAGTATCCCTACTCGTGATAAGTTTGATACCCCAATTGAGGTAAATCATTGTTACTATTTTATACATGTGTGTAGACTTCTAATTTAGAGTAATACTCTATTTTATACTACGAAAGTTTCATTGTATATCTTATGGCAGTAGAAACACATGTCGTTATAACCATATGTCAATTCAAATTCTAAGCTATCTCGGGGTTGTTACTAAAGTGTATAAATTTCGTTGATTTGAAATAATTGTAAGAGTTTCGTCAATGTAGCAAAAAAAAATCTGTAACATACATGGTGTTTGAGTTTAGTACTCCCTCTGTCTATATTATTTGTTTACCTTTTAATTAAAATACTCTCGAAAAAATAATGGTAAACAAATATTGAAGAAAGGAGGGGAATAATACTTCGGTTTCATTGGTCATAACTTCTCATGGCAGTCATTATGTTAAACCTGATCAAAGGGAGGGTATTAATAACATTTTCCCTTTGAATAATTGATTATACGGTCTTATCGTAAAAGAAGTTCATAATCCTTTCATGTTCTAATGTATAGTGGAGTATGTGTTAAGTGCAGAACATAGAATAATAAATAAAACGGGTTAATATATAAGCATGAAGAACCCCATCTATCTATGTATATGGAGTAAATTTGGACTTTTGTATGCTTATCATATAAGAGTATACTACTACTAATAGTCTATTATACGCAATAGTTAAGACGAATAGCCCCAAAGGAAGATAGAAGTTCTATGTGAAAAAATCTCCATATCTCTAATCTTTACATTTAATAAATCGTACAACATCCTTTTTTTTTTTAACAATATATTTTATACTTTAATTATCTCATATTCAAATTAAATATTTGAAAATAAAAATATATTAGTAGTTCATAGATTCTAATATTGTTCGAGAGTGTTTCATGAAGCTTGACTCTCTATAACACCAGGCTTAGAAATAATGTTGTTATAGCCTTATAAGCGAGGAGTATGAACTATATATTGATATATTGATATAGAGTAATACGGAGTAGTTATTAGTCGTAGAAAGTGCAAATTCTTTTTTTGGGTTAGGACTCTTGCCAAAACAAAAAAACAACAATTACGTTAATCTGGATGATGTCGACCATGTCGTCAATGTAATATTGTACGGATTTTCATATGAGAGACTCTTAATGATATTAAAAAAAATCTCAGAATTGAAGTAGTTACAAAAAAGGTGATATTCAATTAACTACTGAAAAGAAATCAACAAACTAATGCAAACTTAAATCCAAGTTAGTTGAGATGTATTGAAATTTCATAGATAATAAAGTTATTATCTACATACATTTGTACACAATAAATCCGAAAATGAAACATTTATGCTACTCTATGTTAAAATTCAAAAGCGACCTTACAGAATAATTTATTAATCATTGTTTTTTCATCAGAATCATACTGAGTAATATATGTTAACCTACACATAAAATAGATAAGACTTGTCAGAAAATCATTAGTGAATAATTTGATTCAAAGCAAAAACAACGTATTTGTAGACTAATGCTACAATAAGATTTAAACACAATATAAACCGCCAGATTCAAATAAATAAACACAACAAAAGTAAGAAACATAAATAAAAACAATATAACGTGAAGTGGTGATTATTAATTTTTGAATGATATATACAAACATATTAACGTAATAGTGTTTGTTTAGGTTTCTAGATATTAATTTTATCCAATCTAACTTTCATGGTGGAATTTTATAATCTTCAGATTTAATTATATTATTAGGTGTTGTAGTGCATCACTATTTTTGTGAGAACATGAAAATATGGAATAGTTGTATATCACATTCCGTATTTTATAGGTTGTAGGATACATCCAATTTTTTATATGCTAATTTTGCGTACAATGGAAATACATGAATAAATTTATATGGGTAGTTTGTACAATTTGGAATGCTGGAGTGATTTCGAAAAGTTGGAGACTCTATAATCGCTCGAAAAAAGCTTCCTTTAATAATATAGATAGATATTGATATTGATTGTGTGCATTTTATATAAGAAATAGTATTGTTATACAAAATCTTGTTTGACTTGCATTATAAGTACAATAAGAATATTAAACTTTATATTTTTTATACATTAAAATTTAAGATATTTACGTTACAATTGTGTATTGGTAAACGAATAAAAGAGAAATGTTGTGTTTGAAATTAATTGGAGAAATATTTTGTAAAAAAACCATGTTACATGTGAAATCCTAACTGAAGATGCCTTACCGTGTTTGACATCGTGTCGGACACTGACACTCGTCGAACACAAGCCTAAACGTGTCAGAACCGTGTCTAACTTCCTTCATTTAGTTTGGCACGTGTCCGACGAGTGCCCATGGTATTTGGGCACGTGTCCGACGCGTGTCTAAGGTATGTGGACACCATTTGGGATAAATGATGTTCTTTAAACGAGAAATGAGTTGTTGAAATAGATAGATTAGAAAGATGGGCTAGGGTGGGAAATAAAATGACTTATACTAAGGCCAAATTTAACCTTTACTTATTTAAATTTAATTTCAGATACTTTACGAAAATAAAATCGAACGATTATAACTATAAAATTTATATTTTATTAAACTTATATAACATGTCCCGTGACTTATGTCGTGTTACGTGTTTGTGTCGTGTCCGTGTCCATACTGATGCTACCTAGATGCCTATATTAAGGGTAGTACAATTTTTTTTTGGTACAAAATTTAGAGTAGTGCAAATTAAACTGTTTTTATAAGGATGAAATTATTTCAAAATCATATCATCCATTAAATCAACAAAATTTCTTATTTAAGATGATAATATTTGTTTTAATGGTAAAATGAGATTACCTAGACAACCTCACTTACAATATGAAATCTATTTCAACTCATTTTACCATATGAACTTATTAGGACCGTGAACCGTCAACCATATGAACCCGATGTCAAATTGAGGCCCATATAATAGAAAAACTATACTTTTTAGTAAATGATACTCGAATATGGGTACCTAGGAAGAAATGAACTTGAATGGCCTCGGCTATTATGAGAACTTTTTGAACAAGCTATTAGACAATCCCGCTTATTATCATCATCATCAAGAGATAATATTTGTGATATTTGAATCTATTTTGCCATTTTAATAGATATTGTTGTCTCAAGTAAGACTAGCCGTTAAATCAAAGACACCTTATCTGACCCTTCTTACCCTCCCTGAAACGGAATAATTATATATAAGTCTTTTTAATCAGGGCATTAATATAAAATGTTAAATCTAATGTTATGTATAAACCTTTACACAAAAGTCTGTGTTACACAAATATTAGAACTTCAACAAGACTTGTACACTGTCAAGCATTAAACAATCTTGCAATATGCAATTATATTTTCAACATGTATATATAACTATATATCAATATATATGAAAGATAAAAAAAATGGTTTCTAAGGTGAGGAGGAAGAGATAGTAACATCATCCTGAATCCACTCCAAACTAGGTTCATTCCAAGACCTTGGCCTTATTCCAAACTTAAAAAACAACACCATTTCTAGTACTTCAAATACTTTATTTTCATCCAACAATTTGTTCCACACGC
The DNA here is from genome assembly GCA_022085475.1 of Heliosperma pusillum. Lineage (NCBI taxonomy): Eukaryota > Viridiplantae > Streptophyta > Magnoliopsida > Caryophyllales > Caryophyllaceae > Heliosperma > Heliosperma pusillum. The sequence goes on along the minus strand of JAIUZE010001841.1, from coordinate 52,528 downwards.
CACTTACTATACAATAGTTACCATTATAAGGTGGACGGTGGTGTGCCGCGTGCTGCGACCGCGAAACCAACACTCCTACGTCTTGTAGAGCCACAACAATTTGGGGTAACTTGCTCTTTGTTGCATGTGCCCATGCATGAAATTGTTGGCTAAACATAATGCAACCCGCGAAGGATCCGACAAAGGCTAATTGGGTCGGGTCGTGGAGGACGAGGTCCATGGGTAGGACCGTGAATGTTATGACCCGGGCTAATGCGTGTAGGTTGTTAGCAAATTGGCGTTTTGTAATGGTCCAAGGCCACTTATGGTGTCCTTGAAAGGCCTCAATTTGGGACCCTACTATTGGGGTTTTTGGCCCACCATAATTGTCAATTCCCCAATGGTACACTCCCGACCCGAGATCCGCTAATATGTACCCGGCTAAGCCCGATAATATGGGTTCGACCCAGATATGGGAATCGGTTGAGGTGGCTAGCAGGGACTTGGCTAGCGCGATGAGTAATGTTGTACACCCGCTAGTTACCCATGCTCGGTGTGTCCATGTTGATTTTAGAGACGGGTCAGTTGGCCTTGGAGCGGTAGATGTTACGGGGTTTGGATTGAGAACCAGTCGAGTTTGGTTTGGGTCAGGTTTTGTAGTGGTTATGATAGAGCAATGGACCCGGTACGTAAAATGGGTATGTAGGACACTTTTCCTAGCGTAGTGGGATGATTTAAGGAGGTGATTTTGTTGGGGAAGGATAGACATTGGGAATATAGTTGAAGTGTGTCTTAAGCTAGCTAAGAAATGTATATATTCTCCGAATAAAGTTGATTTAGGAAATGTAAAGGAGAAGAAATAGAGAAAAAGGTTATGGTTTATGTTGATCAAGGGAATTTATGGAGTAAAAGAGAGACTAAGTAATGTGGTAGGTAGAGCATTTGCGTGGGAATGTTGGATGTCATATGTATTATGTAAGATAAGTCTTTGGTTGGATGTGCATCATTCATTTCTTATGGTTGGACTTCGATGTAAGACATGGACCATGTTAATTGAGAGCCGTCTTATTACGTAGTTTTGTGATTAATTGAGTTAGTGGACTTCATAATTAAATAAATAAGTCTCATATTATACACATTACTAACTAGTTTAGATCCCGCACAATGCGCGGTATTTACAATTTTATACATTATAATTACAACCATGGACGAAGCTAGGGTAAAATAATGACCCGGGCCGATTTCTTGACTATACTCATTTATCATAGTCCCATACCATTATTTTATCATTTTCAATATTTATTTGGATTTTTAGATTAGATTACAAAATATAAAAATTAAGAAGTATTTTTATGTAATTATTGAATATTATCATTTTCAATATTTATTTGGATTTTTAGATTAGATTACAAAATATAAAAATTAAGAATTACTTTTATGTAATTATTGAATTATACATTGGCTTTATTAACAAATTCCCCAATATTTTATGGAAGATTTTATATCTATATGATGAAATAAACAAAAACATACAAGAGTATGTGATAAAGCCTACTATTAGATTGTTTTTATTATAAATTAAGATGAGACTAAAGTCGTAAAACAATCATAAATATGTATACTCAATACTTCATATTAAATAAGGATCATTTCCTAATGATAGAAAGAGTTCCTTAGTCTCTAATTACACAAATGATCCTTTTTTATGATACCAAATATGCATAATCAGAAAACTGTAAAATAGAGAAGAAGAAAAAAAAGTAAAAGCGAACTCCTTATGAGTCAAAATCATACATTGCTAAGAATCGAACACACGACCTCCAAGCCAAATCACATTTGCTTACCTGATACCAGCTTGACAACTATAGCCTAATGTCTTTTTTTTCTTTATTTAGTAGTTATTCTAAAATTCTCACCCGGGCCATGGCCCATTCGGACATAACGTAGCTTCGTCTCTGATTACAACTCACCTGTTTGTTAATGGACGAACTAAGTCTGAACAATCTGTTCTTCGTCCGTCGAGCGAGGCGTATGCAAAGACGTGGGACGGAAGGGGTGAACCTATTCTTTCGTCTTGTAAGATTAGCTCACAACTCCAATGTGGACGGGTCGTTTCTTGGAACCGACAATCCTTGATTTCAAGCTTATCGAGGCTTGGGGCATCCCATATAAAACATCTTTACGGAATATCAACATTAAAGATCTTCACCTCCTTGCAAAAAAGTGTCCGCTGACTTCCATGAAAGTCAATCATAAAATCGACATCAAACAATTGAAAGACTTCTTTGGCATAGCACCGAAATTATGATTGACTTTCGATTTTACAAACGGAAAAGCCATGCCATGCCAAAACTCCCTTAATTTCGGTGCCATGCCAAAGAATTATTTCAATTGTTTGATGTCGATTTGATGATTGACTTTCATGGAAGTCAGCGGACACTTTTTTGCAAGGAGGTGAAGATCTTTAATGTTGATATTCCGTAAAGATGTTTTATATGGGATGCCCCAAGCCTCAAAAAGCTTGAAATCAAGGATTGTCGGTTCCTAGAAACGACCCGTCCACATTGGAGTTGTGAGCTAATCTTACAAGACGAAAGAATAGGTTCACCCCTTCCGTCCCACGTCTTTGCATACGCCTCGCTCGATGGACCAAGAATAGACTGTCCAGACTTAGTTCGTCCATTAACAAACAAGTGAGTTGTTCAGTCTAGTATGTCTTGGATGTGCGGAAATACACATTCCGACATTGTGGTAGACTGGTAGGGCGACGGGTCATTATTATGTGATTGAAAAACCTGATTTTTTTGGCTAAGTAGTTGTTGCAAATGATTAGAAAGGTAGAAAAAATCTAAGACTCCAACTGTTTTGTATTGATGTCGATCAAGTTTTGTGAGTTTTGTGAATTGTTGTGTGTACTGAGGCAATTTTTTGATTTTATAGTGGAGTAATACGTAAATATAAAGCAATTCTTTGCTTAGTTTTCAAAATTATTCCATGCTATTCTTTGGATTTAATTTTAAGCTTGGTATTACCTCTAACCTAAGCTAGGTATTATTCTATGTTTAGTTTTTTTCTTCTAATTATTCCTTGCTTAGTATTCTATGTTTAGTTTTTTTCTTCTAATTATGTTTAGGGCTAATTCTTCGTTTGTTTCTAACCTAAATCTTACAGAGTAGTTGAAGTTTTGGATTGATACCATTGCATAAGTATTTGACAAGGTGAGCATCTTTATTTAGATTTGTCAGCCCATAAAAATTAAACTTGTTAATGCTAGTTGGTCAGCCCATAGATAAAAACTTTCACAAATTCTCATTTTAGACGGAAGTATCAGTCTTAAGGTTAAGACGGGGCATATAATGACTCATTTGTATAGATAGAACAAACATCATTTTTTTCCCTAGACATTTCATTTTTGTCTTATCCATATAAGTGGGATACTACTTGACCCGTTTTAAGTTAAGGCGGGTATCTCCGTCTTAAGAAACACTTATTGAAAAACTTTAACCTACGAATCACGTAGTAGACAATTACACCCGTGAATTACGAATTATATTCAACCTGCTAATTAGGCAAGTAATCTACCCATCCGAAATATTGTTATATATCAAAACCAACCTAAGTTACTCATAATGAGCATCGTTATATCTCCGCCATAGGCCATAGCGTACCAATAAGTCCAACAATTATAGGTTGTCATAAAAATAGCTGGAGCTGGTAAACGGGAGTCGGGACAGTCGAATTAGGTTTGGACCGGGTCAATAAGAGTGTATCATATTTTGGGTCGGGTTATTTCCGGATTATTTCAGGTTTGTTGGTCTGGTCATTTACAGGTCAAATGAGTCAGGTCATTTTGGGTCGGGCAATTCCGAGGTTAATAATTAACCGAGAAAAGTTTAACAGTAGTTTGTAAATTGTCCAAGTCTGATTAGCAATTATTGGGTTCTAAAATAACTTCATTACCCTCCAACCAGGCTTGTAGAATTATAAGCTGTTCTGACATCCTTGTTGATAAATATTTTGGACCGCCCTTTTACCCAACACAGAAAGTACTAATTTCTATGTTCATATTTTGTCAACCCATAGTTATATCTAGACCTCACAAAATGGGTTATTCGGGTTGGATATGGGTCGGGTCAAACGTATACTTCAGATAAAGTTGGGTTATTTTGGGTTTTGGGTCGATTTCGGGTGACACGTTGTTGGGTCATTTTGGGTCGTATCAATTTCGGGCATGTGTCATTTTGGGTCGGGTCGTTTCGAATTAATGGCTAAATCACTTTACGTCATTTTGAATCGGGTCAGCTATGGGTCGGGTCTTTTCAGGTTGGGTCATCTTGGGTCGGGTCAACTAAGGTTCAGGTCAGGTCTGGGTTGGGTTGTGTTAAATCGGGTAGAGCATTCAGGTCACTTTCGGGTTTTGGGTCAGCCTTTTCGGGTCGGGTCATTCGAGGCTTACCCATTTTGCCAAGTCTAGACTTACATCCTTAAGATTCCGTAAGTCTCCCTTATGACAGATATGTCCATCATAAACTTTTAACGGGTCAGATAATTTCTACTTGGGTAGATAAAATAAGCCTATAAAATCACAAATGATTTTTTTTTCTAGCATGTGGATATTATTTGACCTGGAACTAGTTCCATTGACCGTGAAATTCACGGGGCATTGTTGGTCGTTGATTTTGTTTACACTGAGTCACATTGTCCTTTTCTCAGTTATTAACGTGCCTTTTATAACTCAATTGTATTATACATTCGCAGTTCAACTATTGTCATTGTTATGTGTTAAGTTGTTGTCTCCGATGCTTTTAACCACTTTTTATATGTGTTGCACCTTTCATATTAATCTTTCTAGCGTGTTATTGTTAATTAAGGACTTGCCTAGTGCTTCTTCCATAGTTCCACTCCCCAATTCGAGAGAGATGCTGTTAGCCAGGCAAGGGAGGACTGGTGGTAAAAAATGTGTGATATGAGCCTAAATAAGTTTTAACTGTAAAACCAAGTTATCCTATACATTATATGCATACAATTGATGCAAAAGGACATGAAACATAACAATGAATGCCAATTCTTTACCCAAGGGGATCTCCTTTTAAGCTCATTACCTTTAACTAAAGTGAACATGTAGAACTAATGGACATTGTGCATTTGTGCGTACGTTGAAAGCAGGAACATATATACGTGTGATCAATTAAATATAATAGCAAAAAAGAACCACAAATTCTCATTTGTGACGGACGCTATCCGTCGCAAGCTTAAGACGGATACCATATTCTCTCACAAAATACCCATCAAGGGTGAGTGGAGAAGCACATGGGGGGTGCCCACCTTGTCCCCTCTACCCATTTCCTCTCACAAAATACCCGTCGCAAGATCCGACCCGTCGCAAGCAAGACCTACTAAAAAAGAACATAGATATAGATAAGATAACCCTATACTCTACCATCACTTCCGCTCGAACAATGTTAAGGTTCAATAGGACAACATAATCCTTTTCTAAACTAGTTGGCGTGACTCCCCAAATTCGCTAAACAATATCTGCTAATATAATTTAATTTATGGAAGTAGATTATCTAGATTACACGTACTAATTAGAAGACACTCTACAATATGGTAGCTATATGCAAAAAAGAAAGCTTTAACGTAAAACACTTATGGCACAATATTCGTAAACCAGTTGTGGATGAGAGTGTGAGGGGATTGGAGGGCTGAGATCGTTAGGAGAAAATCAATGGTGTGGAAGGCAAAGTTAGAACACTATTCCTAAGGGAATGACTGTTCCTAAGAAACCATTTTGTGTGCGGTGTGCCAGTAAGGCGGACTTTTTAGAGCACATGTGTCGAAAAACAGATGTGAACCCACTATTTATTACACAAGCGACCATATTTCTATAAAACACATGGTTAATGCTAATTAATTAGAGAACAATTGCAGGAAAATGGAAGGCGGGAATAATAGCGTCACTAAGGTATAGACGGTTTTTTTTGGTAAACAGACCAAAACAACTTGATAACAATATGAGAAGAGAAAATGACCACCGACTAACGTAAACACGACACGCTCAAGCTACACCGACATATCTCGAAAAATGTTCATGGACAAATACTTCTAATTTGTCAAGATTTTTTAACCATATTTTTATTTTTCATTATAATCACTTTCCTTATCCGCTTACGTACCTTCCATTTCCTCTCCACTTTCTCTCATAATACTCCTTCTACCCGATGTCCTTGAACTATTAACTCCGATCTTTCCCTTCTTCTTTCTCTTCCCTATCCTTTCCTTTATTATCGCCTGCATCTAGGGGTGGCAATCGGGTCAGTCGGGTCGGGTCATGTCGGGTTCGGGTCGTATCGGGTTCGGGTCGTATCGGGTCAGACAACCCTTCCGGGTCGGGTCGGGTCGGGTTCGGGTCGTTATCGGGTCGGGTCATTCTCGGGTCAAATGATACATCGGGTCGGGTCGGGTTTGGGTCGGGTCGTAATCGGGTCCGGTTATTTTTTCGCAATATTTCAATATTTTTCCATTAAATCTAGTTTTAAATTATTATTTGGTTTAATTAATTCATTATTAAGTCAAACATATCAATTTAAACAATAAATCACTTTCATTTTGATCATTATCAAGGTTAATAATTGTCAGAGCGTCAATTTAATCGGGTCAATATCGGGTCGGGTCAATGTCGGGTCGGGTTCGGGTCGGGTTCGGGTCACTTATTTTCGGGTCGTCAACGGGTTACGGGTCGTCATCGGGTCGGGTCGGGTCGGGTCGGTTTTGCTCGGGTTTCGGGTCGGGTCACTCGGGTCGGGTCAGACTTGCCAGCTCTACCTGCATCCTTCACCTTTTCCCTATCCCAACCTCCCCCTCTTTCCCCTCATTTTTTTATTCTCCAAATCTTTCCCTTTGATAACGTTTGGTGCGTTTAAACCCGTAGAAAGAAATTTCATTTTACAATTCAAAACTGGAACATATTCTAAGAAAAAACAAGCAAACCATCTGACAATCTAAACATTGAAAAAATCTTTAATCAACTTATTATACCCTCTATTTTCCCTCGTGCAAGAAACATCCCCGTCTTCTTGTTTAAAGATAAATAGGCCATAAAAGGAAAGGAAATTAATAGCATAGAAATATCGTTCAAAAGTATAGGCTCTAGGTAATAATTTATTAACAATCCTCCCTATGTAAATTGGATGTGTCTTGTTAGTTTTATCCAAGGCTCTATATAAAATGCATTAAACAAAAACATCTTAGCATTCCTTTTTGGTTAGTAATAGCCTAAAATCGGTGGTAAGAATGTGCAAGATCCTTACTAAGGAAATGAACGATTTAAGTAATGATGGAGCATAAATATCGTGAGTCTAATCGAGCAGCTGACTGGCTTGTCAACCGGGTTGTCATTTCCGAACTAAATCCTACCATTATTGATATTCCGTCCTTGGAATTACGATCTATTTTGCGAAAATACATTCTTGGGGTAGCTATTCTCCGTGTAATAGCAAGTTATAATTCAGAGTTCGCCCCTCTTATGTAAAAAAAAAAAATCATTCCTTTTTATCTTATAATTACTTTAAATTATGAGACTCTTTTATTTTGAACTTAAAGTTACTTTCTTAAAATTCTGTTCGATTTCGATTATTTCATTTTGGAAAAGCTCGGGTTATATAAGTCTAGCTAGTTCAGCCCAGAAAAAGATTTGATCAAATTCAAATCCAAAATAACATGGTCTTAGTGTCAATGTTCTATTACTCTTTTACCCGCACACTGGGGGAACTATTTAATAAAGGCAGGCATAAACAAAGCCTTTAAAAGTTGTACTTGTAAATTAATATTGAGTATTTTGTTTAAAATAAAGATAACATAAAAACTTAATAGATGGACACATTAGTGAGCAATCTTCATTCTATTAAAACAAAAACATTTAAAGCCACCACATTGATCCACCTCATCAGGTTAGTTTTCTTTTTATTTTTTATTTTTTTATTTTTTTTGTCTTTATTTTTGTTCCTCATTTTATGTAGCAGTTTGCTTTTTTACATTAAACTAGTTGCTAGTCCGCGCGCGATAGCGCGCGGTCCCTCAATTCCGATGCACCCTCTAGAAATAAAGTTATATAGTGCACGTTCGAAAATATTCCCGCACATTTGTTTGCTTGCCTAAAATGACAACCCAATCAACAAAATATCCTTTTTATAAATCATAATATAAACAATATAGTGAAGGTCACAAAAAATGTGCACTTTCGGAGGCATTATCATTGTATGGAACTATTAATTCATCCTAAATTTAATACATGCTTTTTTGGTCCTAATTGGTTTCTTAGGTGCATTGTTTCTAATTGTTGGCTACATACACCACCTAATGGATCTTACATATTGATCCTAGTTACACATTCCGCTCCCCAAAAACATCATAGTCCAATCTCAATGCATCACAATCTTATTAAACATTTATCCTTATTCAAAGGCGTCCCTTGTGGACTTCACCCAACTGAAATTGATTTGTTGTTCATATTGCGAACTTCTAGAACCTTATTTTGCTAAAAGTAATTGGAGACAAACATTAAAATTCGAGTTTAACACAAACATTAATTACGTACGCAACCATTACAACCATTAGAGTGTACAAAACTTGTTGTCGAACAACACCCTTTTGATGTTTGCATTTATAAAGGTCCTTCTATTATCCTTTGCCAAGGGTTCACGCCTTGCTTTCTTCTTTCACAGGGTAAAGAATCATTTTTACCAAGCCTAGCTTCACACCTAGCTTTCTTCTTTCACAAGGTAAAGAATCATTTTTACCAACCCTAGCTTCACACCTAGCTTTCTTCTTTCACAAGGTAAAGAATCATTTTTACCAACCCTAGCTTCACACCTAGCTTTCTTCTTTCACAAGGTAAAGAATCGTTTTTAGCCAGCATTATTGGTCCTGCAAAACAATACTTCGCAAACATATATCAGCTTCATTTTTCCAATATCAGACACAAAAATGGGCATATCAGCTTATAGTATATTAGTATTTGTACTACTATATCGCAAACACATATCAGCTTCATTGATATTTTTCCAATATCGGACATAAAAATGGGCATATTAGCTTATAGTACAACATAATGTGAACTATTCACTCCTTGATTCCTTTTCACGGTGTATTACCATTACCGTTACGACATGCTAACAGCTTAAATTAAGTCCATTTTTGTGTATAAATTTAGCCCATTTTTGTGTCCAATATAGTAGTTAGCTGTTATCAATGTGTTCGATAACAGTGAATCAAGGAGTGTACTATTCCATTTTTTTGTACCAAATTAAGTCCACATTCCATTATTGTACATAATGAATTTAAGCTGTTAGCATGTGGTAAACTTAATATAAACAATTTCACCATTTTTGTACAACATAGGAGACCACCATTACCATTACCAAAAATATCAGCTTATAGTACAACATAGGAGACCTCCTTTTCTTCTTTCTTTTTCCTACATATGCTCCTCTCCCTCCCCATATTCCTTCTCACCCTCTCATCCCTATTCCATGTCCCCATTGCTTCTCTTCCTCCTCAGTTCTCACATTGACATTAACTATACTATGACATGAGTGAAATGGGAGACGTTGAAGAAAATGGATATATTTAGTCCTTACAAAATTGACGAAACAGTGGAAAATAAAAAATAAGGACCTATAAATAGCCCAATCTGCAATACTTGCCTCAATGACCGGTGTCAACTTTTTTTGAGCAAAACTTACATAATTCAATTTCAAAGTGACACGAAAAATTGGTTGAGTCCACTCGTAACCATGATAAAAAGACGCATGTCTTAATAGCAACACACTGAAATGAGCCGCACACATAATGTATCATCTCAAACCCGATAAAAAAACATGTTATTTGTGCGTAAATAAAAGACATGAACATAAAACTTACATGTCTCCATCTCAGGTAAACCCGCGTTTCCAACCCCTACAACAAGGATCGATACGAGCATATTAGAACAAAGAAGCCTTCGCGGACGCCTCAATAATCTCTTGAGGCTAATCTCATATAATTAAGCAAGAATCAATGACGAGTACACCGCACATAGAATGTAATCTGATAAAACTAAGCACCTACTCTCTCTTTCCCCCCACCCTCTCCCTCGCCATAACCCTTCATCCCCCTTGGAATTTGAACAAAACCAAACAGAGGCCCTAACATGACGTGGGAACTTAAAGATCAAACTAAGAATCACCATATCCTCTTGCCTTTGTCTAGAATAGGTTCATCCTCCTCGACCATATGTTAAGTCTTATTAAGCTCAACATTTTTAGAGTCAGGATATGGAGTCTTGCCCCACATGCTGTGATAGATATATAATTAGTTAATATAGTCATATGAGTCAGTTTCAATGACAAGGCACCATATATGCGAAGACAATTTATACAAAACCAAGCACAAACGCTTTTTTTCTCTCCCTCCCTCCCACCATTTCCCTCCTTCCTCCCCAACCTAAACAAAAGCAAACAAAAAGCCTCCCTCCCAACCTCCCTCCAACCATATTCCTTGGCGACAATTGCTGTCACAGACTCACAGTATCATAGTCTATCCATATGACGATCCATTTGACGATCGCGATCTTGATTAGACTCCTTTCTTGGACCCTATCCTTGTCCTTATCTCTAATTGTCATTGTCACTCTGTCTTTCCTTATCTCTCTTAAGTCCCTGTATCTAATTGAAGAATCAAGAATACCACTCATAATCACCAACATCATGTGAATTACTTCTCTGTGATTTACTTTTAAGCCACGAGGTATTTTTTTTGGTGATTTACTTAAAAGACAAACATCATTAATTGTATGTCTTATATAAATATGAAACCTTCTCATCTCTCTCAACAAGCCCTTATGGGCTGATCGGAACAATAGTAATTTCTTCAGTAACCACGATTGTAAATCAATGGACCACCACTCCCCAAACATATAGCCGTAATAGATACAACACCTGAAAGGGCCGTCTATATTAAATATATTTTAGAGGATTCTCAAACCTAATCCAAAGTTACTCCGTATTACAGAGTAATGACACTCCGAAACACGAACATTTAACCCCTGTCTACTTCCGATACCATATATTTTAACAAGATTATACATTCCTTATCTTAGAAGCTCACAATTAACTCGGCATACAAAATCTATAAGAATGGTCTAGACAGAAGTATAAAACATACATATGTACCCTCCGTAGCTAGCATGTGAATCGGGAGCATAAAATCAACAATGATACCATGTTTATAACAATAAAAGCAAGCCTAGTAGTCCCCTTAGCTGGCTTCACCATCTCTACTGCCTTTTTTCTCAAATCCATCAAACTTCAGGGAGAATGTATATAAAATTTATTAAAGGACATGTACAATAATTACTCTGACTTCATCGCACAAAAATGGACTACTAATAAATAGACAAGGGAAAGGAACTACGCACATTCGTACTGTTTAGAAGATCAACTGAAAGGGTCATCTACAAGCCATCAAAAATAAAATGTTTAGCTCCAACATGTGGAGCAGTTCATTCATGACCACTTGGGTCCTTGTCTTTTTTGGAAGCCGCCACCAAGATAATCACTTCTATGAAGCAGAAGTTAACGAAATAGTCATTCCAACTTGAGGAAGTTGATTTAAATAATTAATGGTCGAGCCAAATTCAATAGGAAGACAGCTTGTTTGACATCCTTTCTTGCTTTAGCAATACAACATCACACAGTCATCAAAAACAAAATATTACTCGTTTCTACTATAGAACCAGTTGGGAAATTAAAAATAAACATACCAGATAAGTAAATAATGCACCATGAGAGGTAGGGAGTAATAAAAAAAAACAAGGAATTAACCAAACAACATAGAACAACTCGTGATGATTATTATTACTATTGACTATGCTTCCCTTGAAAACAATCCTAGACAGTTATAAATTATATCAACACCCACAAATCCATTAAAAACACATAAACAACTACCCAACATAAAAGAACATGAAAGATACTCATCACTGACGGGTACACATGCACCTTGTCTCATATAAGCTAGAATAAATGACACGGACACCACCGAGCGACAAACGATTGTTGAACTGGTAAAACAATACCGGTTGAAGGAAATAGAAGATGAAAACAATTAATCGAACTCGTTGATGGTGAACAGTAAACAAAAAAAAAAAAGATACGTGAACATTCTGACTTATGTAATGTATTTTCCAATGTATTAGATGTGATGTGATGTATTCGCAACTGATCACGCAAACATGGTTAAATACATACGCGATAGATTGAACTTACCCGGCGCATTTTAAATGACGGAAGTTAGCTTCTCTATGTTTTAAGTCTGGTGCTCCACTCCGCTTCTGGTATTCTAAAAAGGGGGAAAAACATAATGCGTTATAGAAGCAAGATTTATCACACATAATAGTCTCACCAGGACAATATATTGAAACGATTAGATATATAAAGTCATCCAGATAAATTTTAGTTAAAGCTCTTTATATCAAACTTATCATCATTATTTTATAGACGTAAACACATACACGGTCACATTCCTGATATGACTTGAGTCAAATACTACATTGGGGTTCTCAGCATACTCATTATCCTCCTCTTCTCCTTCTCCTTATCCTTCCCGTCCTTCCCTTTCCCTTCCCCCTTCTCCTATGTTTCATTCCATTTCCACGGGAACCACCTTCTTACGCCTCCTCCTCCCTCCCCCTCCCCTTCCCCTTCTCTTCCACTGAATATTATTTTCCGCAGACAGCAGGGCATTGCAACAAAACATTCAACGAAATCAAACATTATGCTCAAAGTAAATTCAACCTAAAAAACAGCCAATTAAGGAGGGAGTAATACATAAAACCTAATAAACTTGATGCAATACTCCTCCCTAGCCAGTCGTGTCACACCTTCATCCTCAACATAATCAGTTTCCCCGCCACCAGTGTCTCCCTTCTTCATCACTATCGCTAGAACCCGTCAAAAACACAAGCAAAATAAACAAACTACTATTTATTTTTCATTTTTTTTGTCAAAAAAGGCAAAACACGAATTCGTCATCATGATACTACTCACACTGCCTTTGCATGCACAAATCCCATTTAAAAAGAGCAAAATGAACAAAACCCATTTAAAAAAACAACAAAACCTAAATGGAAGAACACAAATTCTCATTTGTGACGGTCACTATCCGTCACAAGATGAAAGAAATGATACTACTCACATTAATGTGTTTCCATGATTAGTAAACCCTTAAATTAGTAGACCCATATTTGATCTTATGAATAAAATACCTACGTCAACATAATCATGTGTAACTGTGTATAATCACCCCCAAAAAACTACTGAACAATATTAACAAGAAAGTCCAAGTAAACATGTTTTTTTTTTAAATTTAAAACAACCACAAACAATGAAGGTGAGCCAATATTCCTATAATACAAGTTTACGACCTTCTTAATCTCTGCTAATTATTATGTGAAAAAAGAAACAAATAAACCTAAGAAATGAAATGTTCAAGATAAACAATAAAGAGTCCATTATCATACAACCAGAGCCATCCCCTTCTCAATACAATGCAATTTTACAACCTTTTCTTTTAGAGCACTGCCAAATACACAATATCACAATCAACTTTACCATTCCCAATACTCCAAACGCAGAATTTATAGCCCAATGTTATTGTTTGTTTCGTGAAGCAATGATCATGTTATATAGCAAAAATAAAGTGTATGATAGTCAATGACCTCAAACATTAGCGAATGAAATACTGATAGTCAATGACCTCAAATATTATTTATTACTACTATTCAAAGAAACCCATCTAGAGATTTCAACACATACACACTATATTTTTTCACCTGAAAAGCAAATAACCAAATCTCATATGCATCATAAAAGGCATGCCAAAAAAACCGCAAAAGAGAATTGATCCACCAAATAAAACTTACCACGTACCAGAACTAAATAACCACGTTGAGCCTGAAGTGGTCACACATAGCCGTTGACATGAATAGTTTATCTCTACATCATAAACTCCGTCATGTTTCTCATAATCATCTGCACTATCATTTAAAAGCCAAAGGGTATTCAATGGCCACACAATTTACCGTATCTACCAAACATAAATCAACCCGAAAAACAACAAGCTTTACCAACACATACAAGATAATGACAACCCCCTCAAAAAATGATGATCCTGAACACCTAAATCAGTGGAAAATCAAATGACAAACATCCAAATGAGTGAGTGTATTAAAACATTTGTAGACATTTCAAATATAGGCGAAGTAACACATGGGGTTTGAAAATGTGAATGCACAACTTAATAAAGGAAACGGATGAGGGAACAATGCGCTGTAAACTAAAGCATTGGCGAGGCGAGGGCCTGAGATGTAGACGCACGAAATGAGCAACTGACAGAGCGAGCAACCCCAAAGACGACAGGGACATCTCCCAACATTTCCCAATCACTCCCTCTGTCTACAGATATCTAACAACGAAAACAGCCCCAACAAACGAAATGCGTAGAGTGTGAACCTAAATTCCCAAATTTACCACCCAACTCTGACCCCTAATTCATCAAACATCCACGTCATAATTAATACCTTGATATCCAGCGCCATTACTCCACCATGGAAGCAGGTCTCCCACTTCCATTTTTCTTACGCGCTCCTTTTGAGGTTGGGGAATGAAATGAGAGGCAAAGAATAAAAGGGGGAAAAGTGTAAAATGGAAGGTCGGGATTGAAACTTAAGCTTGCAGCCTACCCTTGTGTTAGCACTACACCATATACACTATCTTATGCGCTGCTTTCATTGTTGTACCCTCTTCCTCTCCATCATAATCGATGCTGCATAAGTTAGTGTCCACCGGTTAATTCTACGACAATACGAAATACCTGAAAACTACATTAAAAAAATATAAATCAAACAAACCAATTTGCAAAAATATTATTACCTCATCATGAAACTGCCGATCCATAAAATAGCCAAACAATAATACTGACTGGCTGTAATTACACGACAACACTGAATTTCATTAAAAAATCTGTAAGCTTCAAAGTTCAAACCTGTAATTAACTCGAAAACTCACCACATTTAGAAAGTGAGATATTAAATAGAACTACCACTGAACGTACATTTACTAAACCACGATAGTTCGAAGTTGAATAATCACTTGAGATGCTAAGATATATAGCCTGAACTTAAGCGTTCCTCATCGTAACCACCAATCGTTATAGTCGTGCTACCTCCTGGGCCTACCTCGAAAGACCAGTCGATAGAATCAGCTATCTCCTGAAATTCAGGACTCGGCCGCACCTTCATCTACCTCCTGCCTCTTCCTCCAAAGACCAGTCGACACAAACAGTTATCGCCTGAAACTCATAAATATGTCGCACCTTCATCAACCCTATCAACATCTTTTTATGGTTTGACATATTATAATCTAAAGCCATAGTAACATTTCAATCATTAAATTTAAAACGAACAACTACTCAACAATTACAACAATGAGTTATTTCCGAACTTAGCTGTAACAACGACAAGGAAAGGCATAAACAAAACAGACTAAACATAGATATCCTGAGAAAGTCACAACAAGGCCCAAAAATCAAACTGCTCAAACCATCAAATGTAATTCAGTAGACCCAACGCACTCAGTCCTAGAGCAAAACACAATCAACCGACAGAAAAGCACCATTATAATGGGGACGCCTACAAATACTGACCCGATCACCAGCTATTTGCCTAACCACATACAAACCATACTATGTGGTTTCCAACTCATTTGCCTAACCAGGCACCGAAAAACCACATACCAAATTACCAACCATACAAAGTGGCCGCCACTGATCTGCTTTACCAGCCACCCAACAATTAAACTTGGCTATGCACCACGAATGAAGGCGATCGAACAATCTAATTGACCCCTAGACAGAACACTTTCAAAAACATAGGGTGAAAACTACAGTGTGTGCCCAGTAAATAAATAAAACTCAACAAGTATTAGACTGCGGTCATCCAACACTCCATCTCAAGAATTAACTATGGCTAAATTAGACAGGAAAACGACACGGAAATGCATAAACCAAACTAATAAACTCCATAATTCATAACCCAAACTAATTAGCACTAAATTTCACTAATAAACTCCATAAATTCTAGATCAAACAATGAACTCCATAAATCCTTTTCTGCTATGACATGTTATAATCTAAAACCACCATGAAAATGCAGATAACTAATAAACTCCATAAAGCAAACTAAGTAACCCTAGATTTCAATAATAAACTACATAAGTCGTAGATCAAACAATAAACCCATTAGTCTGAAGAATAAGTAACGCAACAAGTTTTAATAAACTCAAAATATAACCCAAGTTCAACTGACCACCATTCTCCTCAATGCACCACCCTAATCATAAAATCAACCTCAATGACCATATGAAGGTTAAACAATCGGTCCTTACATGAGGCTAACTCCAGCGCCTTCTAAATGGTTATAACTTGCCTCATTACTCACAACAACCACGCGGACACAAGAAGACACACCTAAAGGAACTAATGACAGTCCTTAATTCATCGAACGACACCCTTATTATCATCTTCGCTTACAGAAGCACTTGTGTTCCAGTTCAAGGCCTCTATTCTCTCTCACTAATACTTGGATCACCTTCTCATGCTAAGGCTTGGATATTGGACTGGTTACCGCTCGTGGTTTCCCTTACCTCATCACCCTCACCCTCGCTCCCTTGTTTTTAATCTGCACAAAACTAAACATAAAGTCTCTCTACCTCCCTCCTACCCTCTCTCCTCAAAGGCTCAAACAAAGCAAAGTCAAGAATAACCTCTCCTTCCAACTCAACTCGTGATCCCCTGATGATGTGATGGTCCACAATCAGTCACATATCAGAAAGAATCACACAGCTGAAGGCCATCAGAACAGACCAAAACCAAACATAGAACAAATAGAAATGAATATTCTATTTAACATTCGGCAGTGTCACATATCCGACCCACTCCAACCTTGTTATATGACACGTCACTTCACCCAAACAAATAATTTCTGCACAGAATTGTTACAGCACCTAGAGCATGAAAGTTCCTATACAAATTAAAATAATAGTTGCTTATTTGCCTCCCAATTTGAATATACCTTTACCCCCACTTCATTTTAAAACAATGAACCCAGTAGTTTGGAGTTAAACGGAAACATCAAGTATCACACTGCGGTCACTTAACACTTGACCTTAAAAGTTAATTATTAATAAATTAGACGTAATAACAACCAGAAAAATGCATAATCCAGACCAGTTAACTCCATAAAACCTCTATCAAACAATTAAGGACATGCATAATTATCCAAATCAATCAACCCTAGATTTAACTAATTAGCCTCGATCAAACAATAAACCCAATAATTTTGTGGTCATTTAACACTCCATGTTCAAATTGTCATCATGACTACTAAGTCTAACGCAAAGACTTGAAAGAAATGCCTAAAACAAAACAATTAACCCTAGATTTCACTAATAAACTACATAAATCGTTGATTAAACAATAAAGCAATAATGTAAACCCTAGATTTCAGCAATATAAACTCCATAATAAAATAAGAAGAAAAAGAATAGCTTACCTTTATAGAAATTAGGATAGGAATTAAGAAAAAGAAGACATAGGAAAGGTGATTGGGAAAATGGGCAGGAGAAAACGATTATGGGGAAAATGGGGAATGAGTGTTGGAGAGTGAAAGAGGGAAAGTGATTTGGGCAAGTGAATGGAGGAGAAGCAAGAGAATGAGGAAATGATTGGGAAAGGATAAAGAAAAATTAAAGAGGTCTAGCTAACCCTAACCCACACCTTGGTTACAAATTTGGGGGAGGAGAAGCAAGAGAGTGCGGATGGTTACAAAACTCAAGAGGTAAAGATATATAAATTCGACATCACCAGACCAACTGCTACGTCTTCAACCTCCATACCCAATGCTACGACTGTCATCATCATCACTACGACGTCGTTTCCCACTCCAATCCTTCTCTTCCCACTCTCTCTCCTTCAACGAAGACCCTCCTTTCTCTCTCCTTCAAAACCCTCCAAATCCAAAAATTACCCCCAAACAAATTCCCCAAAATGCCCCTCACATTCCCGTAAACTCAGACCTGCCCTTTCACTTCCGATACTCATACTCGGAGTCCGACCCGTCAGCAAACCCCATTAGCTTCCGTGAACCGCCTAGGTTCTCCCCGTTCGGACCGGGCCGGCTCGACCGGAAATGGACCGGCACGTGCGCCCCGGTCGAGGATGCGGGTTCAGAGAGGGCCAAGTGGGAGGAGGACAAAATCAGAGTGTTGGGTGATGCTTTGACTCACGAAGAAGTTGATTTGCTTGTTGAAAACTATCGGCATAGTGATTGTAACCGACAGATTAACATTGGTAAGTCTCTAGTAAGGCGGTTTTGCACTAATACTTCTGTCATTTGCTTTATACACGTAAGTTGTATCGAAAATTTTCACTAACGTAAAAAAAAACAAATTTATAGAATTGAATGAAATGAAGGAAATATTAGTTTAAAATAAACAAACAAACTCTTACAAAGCGGCCTTACACGAGAATTTGTGTTAATTAAGTTAGGCTTGATTACTACGGAGTACTTCGTACAATTTTACATGACTATGGTTTTGTTATGTTATGAAAGAAAAAATATAGAAATTGCATACTGAGTTGACAAATTGTATGCAATTATGCACTTGTTGTGTTGTGTAGTTGTATCTATCAATCGGTGATTTGGAAACAACCTCTCTGCTACAGGGTGACAGAGTTAGTAGGCGGTTTCTCGCTGGCTTTCTTCTTTCTGAAGTTTGTCATTGCTGATTTGCTGCTGAATGCGTGAGACACTGATGTAGGAGTTGGTAATGTTTGATACGGAACCAATAATTCTGAGTCAATTGTCTTGATGCCATTATTTAGTCATTTTATTAGTAAGGTCTATTCTTTTTAGGTTTTTAAATCGAGAGTGGTAAAAACATTGAGCTTTGACTTGCTACTGTATTATGTATAGATAGCATCTCGGGGGTGGTTTGGCAATTCATTAATCATTCTAACCCTGATGCCTAAAAAGAGTGAATGAGGGTAATGGATGGGTGATCGACTGATCGGACGTGGGCAGCCTTTCTTCTGCAATGACAATGAGGTTGTTTTCTAGTGACCTATGCCTGTACCCAAATAGGGGCAACAACCTGTTACCGACAAAATGTTACTTCGTATCTGATTTTGGGCAATATAGCAGTATGAATGAATAGTTATGTGTTCAAGGGTGAACATCACAAATAATAAGAATGTCGTGTTCATGGGCTACGGAAATAACACTGCAAGCAATATTTCAGATGTAGGTGTAAATGTTGAAGGCTTTGATTAGATGGAAGGATTAGGAGGGAAAGGAAGAGGATAAATAGCTTTTTTTGCTAGCAACTGCGGTCCGAGGGAAACAGAGTGATACATTTTCTAACGTAGGAAATACTTGGAGGGAAAATGACATTGGCTATTCCCCACCTGTTTTTAGTATCCAGACAAAAGGAAGAGGAAGGTGTAAGAGCAGGTAGGTTATAAACTAGTAATTATGAACTTATAGAGTTATAGTAACAGGTGAAATAAAGATCTAAGCTTAATGTTTAGGATTACGAAATTAGGAGGAGATGACACCAGTTTTTGTTTCTTGTTATAGTACCGTCATAAATCAGGTCATGTAAGAGACATAATGAAGGAAAAAAATGATTACCATCGTTGAAATTTCCTTAAAAAATACTCGTATACATATTTCATAGTGAATGATTGCCTTCTTACAACCCTACGTGTCTACGTATATACAACCCCTAACAGTTGGCAACCAAAAAGTGGAAAAAGGAATGGAGTTGTACAAAGAAGAAATAAGAGAGATAGAGTATTATTCGCCTAGGAATCAGGCTACCAGTTGACTAGATTTCGATCTACCCTCCTACCATTAGTCTTGCACTCTTACCATTATATTCCTTCAGTCCCAATCATTCGTTTACCTTTTATATTCTTTGTGAAGGGTATTTTTCAGGTCAACAAATGATGGAGATGTAAGTTGTATACTGTAGTTACCATCACAATTCTTTTCATAGTCCTTGCCTGATAAGCCTGTTTCGTGCTCTATGAATAATTATTATAGGGTCAATTAGTTTACTGAGAATGGCCGCTTATTTTTATCTTTGGCCAGGGAAGGATGGAGTTACGCATAATATGCTGGATGACATTCACAATCATTGGCGTAGGGCTGAAGCTGTGAGAATCAAATGCTTGGGGTTACCTACTCTTGATATGGACAATGTTTGCTTTCACCTAGAGGTATTAATGTGTGGCTGTATTTTTTTCGGCTCTTGGCTGATATGTTACTCAGACTCGTTTAGAAGTATCTGACACGGGTGCGTGTCCAAGTGTCGGATTCTGCTACTTTTATGGAAAGTATGCAAATTTTGGTCTAAACTGAGGTGCTCAGGTGTCATACCCATGTCCGAGTGCCGAGTGTCGAACACGGGTACCCGAGGGAATTAGAAGAGTCGGAGTAACATAGCTTGGCTGCCTCTTTATTATTTCAGAGTTATCAAAATTCGTCATTGTGATTCTTGTGTCCATTTTTTTATTCTCTATGCAGGACAAATCAGGTGGGAAAGTTATTTATCGTCATCTAAACATTCTACTTCTGTATCGGGGTAGGCACTATGATTCCAAAAATCGACCTCTGGTTCCTTTAATGCTTTGGAAGCCTCGTGCTCCGATATATCCCAAGCTTGTAAAAAATGTGGCTGAGGGCTTGACTTTTGAAGAAACCAAAGAGTTTAGAAACCGGGGTTTGAACTCTTCCCCGCTCATGAAACTTAGTAAGTTACTTCTTTCTGGTGAATGCGAATGCTTTACAAAAGTATTAACAACGTTACCTCAATGTAATTTAACAACACTCATAAATGGCGAGGTGGGGGGATCGGATGTATACAGTTTTACCCATGTTTTACAACAAAGAAGCTCTCCCCTGGTGCCTCATAATGAATTGCGTCAAGAATTCGCATCAATGAAGCATACATCATTATTCATTATTTATTAAAAAATTGTTACTAGTTCTGAACAGTCATAGTTGCGAACAGGAATGAAATGCTATGTACTCAGCTAAATACAATCATAGACGCTGCAATTATCATTTGGGATTGTGTTTCTGATTGAATCGTGCTCTTTTTTTAGCTCGCAATGGGGTGTATTTGAATGTGGTGCAAAAGGTGAGGGATGCCTTCCAAACTGAAGAAGTGGTGAGATTGGATTGCACCCATGTCGGAACCAGTGACTGTAAAAGGATTGGTGTCAAGCTAAGGGTAAGTTTCTTCTCCTGAATTTCTTCTTTGTGTTATCAGTTTGGATTAAATGTTAAAGCTGTTAAATGAGTTCAGGATTTGGTACCTTGCATTCCAATTTTGTTCAAAGATGAGCAAATTATTCTATGGAGGGGGAAAGAGAGACCTCAATGATCAAGCTAGCTGCTCAAAGAAACTCGCAATTGCATAAATGGCCTGTTTAAGTCCTCGAACATACCTTCTGCGTTCTGAGTCTTGGTGAAGCGCATCCATCGGATATTCAAGTCCCAGCAAGCCACGATGTCCTGCACTTTTCACTTTATCAGTGGCAGACCGCGTCAGATGGAATTTGTACTGTGTGTAGCGTGTATGATTTAAAAATAAGTCAATTGATAACTGGTATTTCTGAATCTCAGAAATACCATTCACTTTCATTTTATATTAGACTTGAACTCTTGAAGTAGCATTTGAAATATTAATTCTTGAGTTTTTTTTATTTTATTACTCCGTAATTTCCATCACTACTTATCAAATAAAAGTACTCACGACCAATGTCTCCTAGTCTAGAATTCCAACCCAAGTAAAAATTCAAACCCAACTGCATCTGTAGACCGGTAAAAATTCAAACCCACTTGCCCGTCTTGGACTCAGACCTGAGTTCAACCCAACCATTACAGCTAGTGATTTTACTATAAATCCTCGCAAACATGACTAAAGCTAGTCAACACTATCGAGCTCCATTCCCAAACCCATTTGACCCGTCTTGGACTCAGGCTCGACTCCAGCCCAACTATAGCTAGGTCATGGCTGAACCTCTCCGGTTCGACCTTGACCATGACTCGCCCTTCATCCTCCTCAATCCACAATAAGCTTATCCACTCTTATTGGGATCAAAACTATTCATAAACCACCATCGTCACCAAAAACCACCCTAATAGTTATGGTTTATGAAAATCTCGACGGAATAACATTTTCTTAGCTAAAATACAAGAAAAAGACCAAGCTTTGAGGGCCCATAGCCCAATCGATGTTTTTCCCCCCAAGAAAAGCTCCCTTAAACCTTAACTAGTTTAGATCCCGCGCAATGCGCGGTATTTACAAATTTTTATTTTTGTGTGTATTGCTTATAAATTAAGTTACACATCATTAGTTTTCAATCTCACTTCCATATAATTTGATTTGAGAAAAAAAATCGATATGCAAAAGTAATAAGGACAATTGAGTAATATAGGGAATAATTAAGCTAATGATAACAACAATTATAATTTTTGTATACCGATTAATATGCATCAAATTATCCCTTCTATAACAACATCAAATGAAAGATTTAACAATTTATAACTCATGTGTTTATAGAAAAAATATTTTATCTTAATAAAAATGTTATAGTTTTGAGTTTGCTTTAAAAAGATAGTTTTATGAAGAGATTATATGTTAATGAAAAGACAAAAGTTTAATTAAGTAAAATCTAATATCAATCGTTGCGTTTTTAGAGGAGTGTATTTTGAAAAGAAAACATTTCAATTTTCTTATTATCTTAGTATAAAGGATTCATTTACCATTAATATGCTTATAATTTGAATTTATTTTTGTGTGTATTGCTTATAAATTAAGTTACACATCATTAGTTTTCAATCTCACTTCCATATAATTTGATTTGAGAAAAAAAATCGATATGCAAAAGTAATAAGGACAATTGAGTAATATAAGGAATAATTAAGCTAATGATAACAACAATTATAACTTTTGTATACCGATTAATATGCATCAAATTATCCCTTCTATAACAACATCAAATGAAAGATTTAACAATTTATAACTCATGTGTTTATAGAAAAAATATTTTATCTTAATAAAAATGTTATAGTTTTGAGTTTGCTTTAAAAAGATAGTTTTATGAAGAGATTATATGTTAATGAAAAGACAAAAGTTTAATTAAGTAAAATCTAATATCAATCGTTGCGTTTTTAGAGGAGTGTATTTTGAAAAGAAAACATTTCAATTTTCTTATTATCTTAGTATAAAGGATTCATTTACCATTAATATGCTTATAATTTGAATTTATTAAATGTTCAAATCAATAATTAGGCCTACTTTGTATTCCAAAATATGTACTTAAGATCTTGCATTTTTAAATTAAATAACATATTTGTCTATAAAATCCTATAAAGATTATTTATATTTTTAATATCTATGAATTTTCAACACAAGTACTGTTAGGCTAAAAGTTAGGCCCAATAAAGTAATAAAATAAGGATAATAAAGTGAGACTCATTTATAGCAAGTTTCATTTAGGCGAGAAAAATTTGGAGAACTCTTAATCTTTTAGTATAAGGGGGATTTAAGGCTTCAATCTTTTTCAAACTTCAACTTAGCAGTAGCCTAAATGTGATTAGGCACGCTCGACCTCAACTCGTCAACGACCAAGGTCAAGGTCTTACCTAAATAGATTCGATCTCAAATTGCCCAACTCCTAGGGCAGGATTATGGTTGATACTACCAACCCTCACCCATGACCATCTCTACACAAGATTAACCACCAATCGAGCTCGTCCAGAGACAACCCGTGCCCACATCTACGACTCAACACAAGACTAATCGCGAGTCGTGACAAATTTGTTTTTAAAAAGTCATCCGTTAATATCATGCCGCTTGTACATTAAAGACAAATATGTTATTTTCCTATAAATTACTCCATATTTTTGCTTGATTCATACCGCTTTGACCCGATTTAAACCAAAGCGTCTATAACAATAGACAATAGTCACTCAGAAAATCTCCTTTAAGACGGATCAAACCCCCCTTACAAAGAACAAGTAAGGTAGGTGACTCCATTTGCATACCCTACACCCGCTGGACTTGATCCGTCTAAAATCAGAAATTGTGATACTCAATTAGGCCAATTGGCAGCAAGATAAATTAAACGGCGTCACACCCAACCAATCCCTCTTTCACTCAATTTATCTCTCTCTCTCTCTCTCTACTCTCTTCCTTGAGAGAGAACCAGAAATCCCTAATTTTAAAAAAAATGATGCAGCCACCCACCGGAATGGTCCCACCACCAACGGACCCTACCCAACAAGGCGGCGTTCCAGGTCACCCATACGGCCAACCACCACCACAGCAGCAACCATGGATGATGCCGCCGCCGTACAACGCTCCTCCTCCCGCCGCAGCCGGACAGATGTGGGGTCAGCCGACGCCGCAATATTCCATGCCGCCTCCCTCCGCCGCCTCTCCCGCCGCTAATCAAGATGAGATCAGGTCCATTTGGATCGGGGATTTGCAGTATTGGATGGACGAGAATTATCTCTATAACTGTTTTATCGCTTCCGGCGAGGTACCAATATTTTAATCAAACGTATAGAATTATTAGTTACGAGTATTTGACCGATTAATTTCTTTTCTTTTTCATGTGGTACTAGTTTTTATTTGTTGGTTGGTTACTGGCTAATTTGATTGGAACTGAAGATTATTAGTTACTTGCTTTTGCTCTATGTAATTTGTTTTGTCGGAATTTGAGCGAAGAATGAGTAAAGAGAATGATTAGGGTTTGGCTTTAGGCGACAATAATGCAATCGATTTCAAATACAAAGCTATGAAACGAGACTTTACCATAGCGACTAAAACGGTCTGTATGCAGGTTTGGTGAGAGTTGTTTCCTTGTGTTAGGATACAAATTACTCTTTTTATTCTATAAACTTGTATCCCCAAGTCTGTCTTGCACAATTTTATGAAGAGCCAAACTTTCTATCATAATGTATCATATATTGCTGAATTCCATCGTAAGATAGTGAGTTTGTGACTCCGCTGAAAATGTGGAAAAATGTAATGTTCTTGAATCTAGAAGTAATCTTATAAAATGTTATGGGTTTGAATACGTGTGGTAACATGTTGTTTGTATATTACGCTTTGCAGGTTCAATCTGTGAAGGTTATCCGCAATAAACAAACTAATCAATCAGAACGTTATGGTTTTATAGAATTTGCTAACCGTGCTGCAGCAGAGAGGGCCCTAGCTACTTTCAATGGTGCACTGATGCCACAAACAGAGCAAGCTTTTAGATTGAACTGGGCAAGCCTGGGTGTTGGTCAAAGGCGCCAAGATGACTCCCCAGATCACACACTTTTTGTTGGAGATCTTGCAGCAGATGTTACAGATCTCGTTCTTCAAGAAGCATTCCGAGCTCATTATTCTTCTGTTAAGGGTGCTAAGGTCATTACCGACCAAACAACAGGACGTTCAAAAGGTTATGGGTTTGTGCGATTTGGAGATGAGGCTGAGCAAACACGTGCCATGAATGAAATGAATGGAGCCATTTTGTCAACTAGGCCCATGAGACTTGGTCCAGCTGCTAGCAAGAAACCTGCTGCTGTACAGCAGAAAGGTAAGCTTGCATTGATTTTCTTGTTGTGTGTGAATGCTGGATTGTTTGAAACTTTGAATTTTGTATTTATATGCTCTGTCTACATGCTCAAGCCTGCCATAAGTTTGAGTTAACACGTGAAGATAGCTGAACCCCTTATGCAGTTATCCCTTTCTGTTCTTTACAAAGTCCTTCACTTCCTTAATTTATCAAGTCCTTGCCTTCCGGTTTAGGTTTATGAGATGGGAACAATATTATAATAAAAAGTTGTGGAGAAGACTTACAAACCCTCATATTGTCTCAAAGCAGGACACCAAGAGGCTCTCTTATTGGGGGTCTGGATGTGATTTCAGCCGAAATGATTCCACTTTAGTGCGTGGCCTCATTTTAGGTCAGTCATTTAATAATATCGTAACTTCAATATCTTTTTTTCCCCTCAGCTGTGGCATTTTTTTATGCTACATTTGCAAATTAGTATTTCTACTACCTTTCTCATACCATTTATAAAGGTCAACTAGTGAGTATAAAATCATTACTTTATATTCAATTTAGCGATGTAATTTATAGAACCACCTGCTCATATTTTCAAATTCGTCTTATAACTTTCAGCTTTAATTTCTATTTGGAGTTACATATGAGCTGTTATTTTGACGAATGTTTTTCTAAATATTTTTCACTCTAGAATTCTGGTTGGCACTTGGGCTTGTGTCTTTCTGGAAAGCATGGCGCAAAACCCAACTAGTTACGGTAAATTAAGATTGTCACTGGATGTTTTTTAGGTCGTAACTTATTTCTGATTCAATAACGCCCATAGATTAGTCATGTTTTAGATACAAGGATAAATAGATCAAAGCATTGGCCATAAGTTTTCAATAATTCTATGATTCGTTTTATCCTAACTACCGTTGAATTTTTTAAAAGGGTAATCAAATAGTTGTATTTGAAAATGAATTTATTTGTGGAAAAACGATGCTATAACAGAATGGACATGAACGGCAGCATGGAAAATTATCAAGTTCTATGTACCAAAAAGAAGTAAAGAACTAACAAATTTGGTAACATTTTAAAAAATACGGACGCATTGCTTGCCGACGGCCGAACATCCGTGACCTTTCGAATGGGCAACAGCTGCCGAGCTGCCGCATCTACCTCTGATACTGTTTTTTTGTTCCATGTTCGAAGTATAGTAATGAACTATAATTATAATACCTGTATCTTTAAGTTTTACTTCTCCAATCCAGCACTCCAGCACAAGTCTTTGTTCAATGCTAATTCTTGTTTTTTTTATCTGCCATATTTTAGAATTACTTTATACGGGAGCATCTGTACACTATTCCGAAATCTAATCAGTTTCTCATGGTGGTTGCGCATTTTTACTTAATTGCTGTGTTCATGTATTGCCGGCTTGGTGGTTCTTGATTTGACTTTTGAGAGTTGTTTTGTGACTTTTGTCGTCACTTGTGAGTTGTGATGATGCATTTGGGATGTATCTTTATTGCATATTCGTTTTTTTGGTTGGATTGGTTGGATAGTTTTGTAGCCTAACAGGTCCCTCTCCTTGTTTAAATTGATGCTGTGGCTTCTGAAATTGGACCGCTTACTAAGTTCTGCATTGCCTGTGTTTAGTTTATCTCTCTGAATTTTACTAGTGTTAAACCCACGTAAATGGCACGGCTGCTTTTAAATAGTTCTAAATATTGCTGTATAAGTTAAATGATGCTCCTTTCCCAAGTTATTGTCTCCTTTTCATGCTGGTATTGTTTTAATTAATATATTAAAAATGTGAATAGGTAAAATTTATTTTATCGTTGACTATTTTAACATGACAATCACGTATGTGAACATGCAATCTTTTTGGTTTTTCATCTTTTGTTGAAATGTTATGGTCTTAAACTGCATGTTTTAATTTGATTTTGAGATTTGATTAAATTGTTTGTATTGGCTTTTTGACTTGAATATTTTTCATCAGACTGAACATTTAGATCGCGATGGATATTATATGAAACAGTTCATTTGCAGAATTTAGTAGTAACATTGCAACAAATGTTTGTAACATTACAATAGTTTTTCGTCAATGATTATAACGACTACAATATTGTTTGGTACGATAATAATACATACATTAATCTACTTGTGCCTAAAGTTGTTGTACACTTGTACATGTAATTACACAAAGCTCAAATTATTATGGGTTAAGGAAAATAAATTGCATGTCACGCACTTTGCTAGGGGGGAATGAACATTGCAAAATCATATAATTGTTTTCATTTCTAAAGATTGAATTAATTGTTTATATAACACGTACGAAGTAGTTATGGACTTCGTAATTCTTTTGTTAGTAGATTGTAGATAATGGGGAAGTTTGATGGCATATTTGCTGGTTAATCATCAGTTATAGGCAGTTCACACTTTAGTGCATAATCAGATCAGCATATTAAATACACTAATTTTTTAAGAAAAGCTCTACATGGGAGACGTTAGCCTTTTATGCTGAGGATCAATAACAGTGCTTTGTTGGTTATTGCTTTAGTAAATAAAGGATGCTTTGTGAGAACTTTTTATATCCACAATTAGCCCGTGTTTTCCTTATGAGCTTTTGACATGATATTTTGTTGATAGTTGCATCGTGGTATATATTTTTTATTCACCAAGCGATATCATGGTTGGCATCCTTGGTAAGTCGATCGGTTGCACATTGTGAAGACATGAACTCTGGAATTTCATGTTTTAATTGTGGAACCTTATGCCTTTACATGTCTTTCTAATATACGGTCTTTCTTTTTTCACCTGCAAACAACTCCATTAGTAAAGTGTCTCAAAGGCTTGCTTATAAGAGGGTCGGATGTATGCTTTCTTACCTCTGTATATAAAACATTAACATGAAATTTCAGGATGATCCAAAATGAACATTGAATGAATTTTTTTGACCAACTGTCTTTTCACTAAGTAATAGAGAAGGCAACTTCCACAATGCTTTTTTTTTCCTGAGAAAAAATTCTTAATAGTTGATAATCTTGAATCTTGTAGTACTCGTTGAACAGCACTCCTTTATTGTTTACTTTCATAAGACCTGCTTGCAGCGCCACTGATCTTTACTTCCTATGTTTTTGTCAGGTTGTATGTTTTAGTGAAAAATCTTGATTCTGTTCATGCTGGTTGGGTTCTGTGCTATATAATTACATATTCGTATCTTGTAGCTTATTGTAGATGATGTTATTGAGTTTGGGGGAAGATTCAATCTCCCTTTTCACTGCTGTGAAAGCCATTTTAGTATATCTTGACTTGGTATGGTTGTTGATTGTATTCCGCTGTTAAGCTTTACTTTCCTTTTGTTGCAGTTCCAGCTTACCAAAGTACATCGGGAAATCCCGGAGAAGTTGACCCTTCTAACACAACAGTGGGTACATCATTTCTGACATCTTTGTTCCGCTGACAGTTCTCTTCTGTTGATATCTAAAACTTGGACCTGTCGGTTGCAGATTTTTGTTGGTGGTTTGGACCCCAGTGTTCTAGATGATCAGTTGAGACAAACATTTAGTCCTTACGGTGAGCTAGTTCATGTGAAAATACCAGTTGGCAAAGGTTGTGGTTTTGTGCAGTTTGCTAACAGGTTAGAACTGCTACTTTGGCTGCTATAATAATTTTACACAAATAGTTGATTTATTACATGAGATAGTTGCATCATGCAACCAACCAACCAAGCTATGTGACGCTGTATTCCTTATATAATTGTATGGTTAATGGATTGGTTGTATGCAATTATGCATATGATTGTCTCGTGAAATACTCACTGCTAGTTGTTGCTCCACAAGTTATACTCCTAGTGCTCGAAACTTATCGTATTTTGCTTTATTACATCTAGAGCTTCTGCTGAGCAAGCACTGGCTGCATTAAATGGAGCGCAGATAGGATCCCAAAATGTTCGGCTCTCATGGGGCCGTACTCCTTCAGCTAAACAGGTTTGGCCTGTGGTCTTCAGCGCCACAAAGCTTTTTCGGCTTCTGCTGTGATTGATTAGTTTTGTTTCTTTTCTCTCTTTTTTTTTTCAGACACAATCAGGCCAGGCCCAGTATGGTGGTGCATATTATGGATATGGTCAGGGGTACGATGCTTATGGATATGCTCCAGCTCCCCAGGACCCTAACATGTACTATGGAAATTATGCTGGATATGGAAATTACCAGCAAACCCAGCAGGTGAATATGTTTTCTTTGTGTTTATCTTCTTGTTGGAAACAGTACTTATGAGACAGTGTTAATGTCTTTCAGTTCTTAATTTGTGACAAAGTTTCCCAAGGATTTCTATCCGATTGTCTTGTATGTGAGACTATCCCATCAACTCATCAACACTATAACTAAATGAGAGCAATACATCAGAATTAAGGTTGCGCCCATACATGGGCCATGCAAAGTTCTATACTATTTTTAGGTGCCCGGTACTTTGAGAACTTTCTTTTTTGGACGACCGTTTTTTTCTTTTATGCTCCCTGGTTCCTCTATTTGTTCTTCATTCTCCGAGTGGAGGTTGGTTGCGTTATGAAGAAACTACTACCGTTGTATCTCAAAAGTCAAAACCACTCCAAATCAATTATTTTTGGCGTTATAGAGTCTGTTTGGAACTCGTGACTTCTTGCTTGGAAGCCTATGTTTATATGGTTACCAACCTATTGTGGATCCGTAGAGGGTTTGATTGTGGAAATAAATGCTTAATAACTCTGAGAGTCAATAATATGGGATGGTATGTAATGAATTGGTGTTTTTTTTGTGTGCAGTAATTCCCCTACAATAGCAGCTGCTAAGAACCCGTGGAAAATTGGCGACTTGATAGTATGCTCCAGCGCTTTTCTTCTTAGTTACCTTTAATTTTTCTTTATTACTGGTTCTATGCGACGAAACCTTGTTGTGTGCTGTTAGATTTAAATTAAAAACATGTTCAATGTGTTTGGTTTGGCTTGTGGTTTTATGATGTTTTGTCACTGCGTTTGTTTGTAATGCTCGCTGCTCGTTGTCTTGACCTTTTAATCTTCCAGTGCTTTTGGAGTTCCTATTGTATCTGATAAAACTTACTTAAGCAAAATGTATTTCAGAAGAAATAGGCAACTTTGCATGGCGTGTTCAGGAAGGGAAGACACGGTCCCCCATGGCGTATTCCAGTTTTGGTGTGTTTTGTCTTGGACACGCCTGGGTGTTGTCGTGTTTCATAAAATACGCCACGTGAATTGACCTCTTTTTTATTGTTATTTAATCATTATTTTGGTAAAAGATTCAACAACTTCAAATCCCGTGAATATTGTAACTGTTTATTAATAAACCCATATTTAGGTACTAATTCATATCCGCGTTATCCAAAATCGTAGTCTCAACAATATTCTGGGCCAAATTATGATCACAAATCCTGCACCCCACTGCCATGGATTTGTGTGCCCTAGCTCATGATCCTATTAAAAGACCGACATTTTTGAAATCCTTGCATGAAGAAATGTGCTCATAAATTAAGCTTCTCCCCTGTAGTGAAACATATTGTGTTTTTACTAAAACAAATGCAGAAATTATCATTGAAGACGGGTGTATCCGTCTTTAATGAAGACGGGTCCGGTTACCTCTCACAACGAGGCAAGTGAGAGGTTCCCACTTACCTCTTTGTGAGAGGCAAACTGACCCGTATTCATTGAACGTTTTCATTGAAGACGGCCCAAAAAAATGTTATCTTGCAATTGGTAATTTGCATTAGAAATGAAACATACAAGGTTGATTTTGATAGAAATAAAGAGCTCAAACGTTGTGCCAAGACTACTGCCAACTCACTAGTGTGCTTGGAGATAATTTGTGGTCTGAGACTCTTAGCATCTATAAGCAAACTACGCGGATCCTCTACAATAGGACCAACCTATCTCATCCTTTCGGATGAGGGAGGAGAGTGAAAGTCATTGGCTATCAACCACCTCGAAAGAATATGACACAAATGTCCAATATTGGCCATAAAGTCTGCTACTTTATTAGCCTCGCGAAAACAATGAGTAAAAGTTACTTCTTTGAAAAGGGATAGTTCGATTTTAATAGGCGCCTGGTAAACATCGACGACGTTTTAGGAAACATCGACGACGTTTTTCATAAAAAAGACGATAATGCCCTTAATGAATTATACTCTCTATCTCTCTCTTCTCTAATTCTCTAAAAATCAAAACAACTAAATTCAACTAAAAAAATTAAAATCGTACAAGAACAACAATTTGACTAAATCCAACAACAACAATTTTCCTAAATCGCTTATCATGGGGGACGAACACTCTTCGGTATGTTCACATATTAATCAAATTTTAGGTTTGTTAATTTTTTTTTCCCGGAATCCGTTAATTGTTTGTTTATACTTATCTAACTTAATTGATTTACGTAACGTCTTAGTTAGTTAAAATTCAATTGCGGTTTTTAAAAAATAATTAGGAAAAAATACCATGGTTAGATGAAGAACTGGATGTCATGGACCATGGCCAGACATCCATTTCACACGTCTGACCATGGTGGGACGTGTGAAATGGAGGTATGACCATGGTCAGACCTCCAGTTCACAAGTCCCACCATGGTCAGACGTGTGAAATGGAGGTTTGACCATGGTCTATGACATCCAGTTCTTCATCTAACCATGGTGAGATGATATCGTTTTTTTATAGTCATGATTAATAACATTTTACGTATGTAGATCATGTTTTACTAATATATATTAATTATTTAATGTCTAATTAGCGACGTATTTGCATTGAACAGGACTCGTTTGAGGAATTTGGGAATAATAACACCGATTACAATCCGTTTTTTGAAACGACGTTAGGTTTTGTTACCCGCGATGATGCCTTTAATTGGGCGAGTAGGATTGCAATGGATCATGGTTTTGCTTTGGTTAAAGCAAATAATGGGGCAAAAAACAGAAGAAAAGACGGGTTGTTGGCATCTTACTTTCGATGTTCAAGGTATGGTAGACCTCCTCCAATTGATGATCCTGAGAAGCGTCGTGGGTCGAATAAGTGTGGATGCACTTTCCGTATCCGAGCCGTGCAGAACTACCCTCGGCAAGGTGACGATAGCGGTGCAGTTTGGAACATAATCACCGCCGAGGGTAAAGGGTTTCACAATCACGAGGAAGTGGTTTACAAGGATGGTGATCGTCATTTTGCGGCTTTGGATGACGAGGAGAAAGCGTATGTGAGGCAACAGGTTAAGGCCGGTGTGCTTCCAAAAGACATCAAGAACGCTCTTCACCAAAGAACGCCGGCTAAACCTCAACCGTCAAATAATCAAATATATAACGAGACGAAGAAACTGAGGCGGGAATTTAGGGGTGGAAGGAACACGGCTCAACAAATGTTTGCTCTTGCGGTAGAAGCACATTATTTGATGTGGCATTTGAGTGATCCGGAGACACGACAGATCTCTCATATATTCATGGCACATCCCGTAGCCGTGCAGCTTTTCCGAGCCTATCATTATGTTGTGCTCATTGATTCTACTTACAAGACAAACACCTATAAGAATCCACTGGTTGAGATTGTTGGTGTTACCCCGACCGGGAATTCGTTCCTAATTGGTTGTGCACTTGTTTCTACGGAGTCCGAGGATTCCTACACGTGGATTTTGAGGCGGTTGTCGGACATTCTTGCACCTGTCTTTGTTTCCCCTACCGTCTTCGTCACCGACCGGGAGTTGGGTTTGATCGCCGCTCTTAGGGAGGTGTTTCCCGGTTCTAGTCATTTATTGTGTCGGTGGCACGTGAACCGCGCCATCAATGCCAAAACCCTGAACATCTACAAGACCGAGTGGTATAGAGATCTTGTCTACTATAATCCAGAAGCGGGTTGGGTACGGGTTATTGATGCATTAACCGTGGAAGAGTATGAAAAAGCATTGGAGTCTTTTCGTGTAAAGTGGGGTCCCTTAGGGAGATATGTTTTGAGCACTTGGGCGATGCACAAGGAGAAGTTTGTGCGATGTTATACAAACGATGTACTACATTTCGGTAACACGTCTACTTCCCGTGTCGAGTCGGCTCATTCTCTACTTAAGTCATGGTTGAAAAGTGCAAATTTGACACTTGATAGTATGTGGTCGAAGATGAATGACATGCTTGATAGTCAACACTCGGAGATTAGAAAGTCACTTGAGGATTCAAGGAGTCGGCCTCGTATAACTAGTCGTTTGTTCTCATTGTTGCTAGGGGTCGTGTCGACGAAGGCAATAGGAATAATGGAGGAGGAGCTTCAGAGAGGGCTTGGTCTTGGTGTTGGGTTAGAGGAGGGATGTGGACATGTGCTTGAGACAACTCATGGCCTACCTTGTGCATGCAAATTGGTTTATTTGAGTAGGAGAGGTAGGAGGGTCCATGTTGATGATGTTCATGTTTTTTGGAAGACCTTGGTATTTGATAGTGTTGATCAAATGCCGAGAACCGATGATGATGAGTTTGATGGGTTAGTAGTGGAAGCTAGAAACAGTGACCCGGTTCGTCGTAGGTTGGTAGCCGAGAAGATGCGTGACGCCTTACATCCGGAGGAAGAGGACGTTTTGCCACCTCTTATTAATGAGAACTCGAAAGGCCGTCCAAAAAAATCCACGACTAGGAACAAGTCGTCTTTCGAGCATAGTCAAAGGAAATATGTGACACCTAGCACCGATGGATCTACTGCTCGTACTCACTTATTTGGGGACTTTCCTCCAGGACCACCAAACGCTCCGTTAGAAAGAAACTACACCGTTGGCCTTTTCTCAACTTGGTCTAAACGATACGGGGTACCGGAGGTGCTTTGGGCCAGTTCGATGGTTGGGTAGATGTCGGTGACGATGGTCACTGTGGTTACCGGGTTATATCACATGCCCAACGGGGGCAAGAGGGCGACTACCTTCAGATGAGGATGTGGTGTGCCCGAGAGATTAGGAGCGACGACGTCTATAAGAACCTGTTCGGTACTCATCCATCCTCTACGACTGGTTTGACAGGCTTTGAGATTACATTGAGGCGTGCCGAGTTCTATCTTGAGATCCCATGCGGTACGGAGCATTGGATGTGTTCCGACCACTTACTTGTGTTTGCAACCACCTTCAACTGGACTATATGTGTTATCGGTCATTTCCGTCGCGACAATGGTGAGAAAATTTGGGGTGGTAGTTGTGAGACAATTTTACCACTTAGGGCTTTGGTTCCAGGTCAAAAACCCTTTGGTGTTATGTGGATTGTAAACTACCACAGTCATTGGATGCGGTTGCATTCAAGAGGGCCGCAAGATGATGTTGCCATGCCACCACTAGCTCCCGCTTGGCGGACTTATAGACACGAAAGTGTCAGTCATCTCGAAACTTTGTACCAGAGAAATATCGAGAACTGGAACGCTTGCATCGGATCCGCCACGGGAAGAAGTCGGAGACGTAGAAATGAAAGCACCGATGAAGAAGTTGCACGGAAATTGAGTTTCGGTTAAGCACTTTATTAATGGAGTCAAAATGTAATTGTACTTTTGATGAATATTTATGTAATGTTTGTTTTTTTTAATTTACGTTAATTTTTGGTTAAATATAGTTGACGTTGACAATACTCGAATAAAGTTGACATTTATTAATAAAGTACTCGAATAAAGCTGACATAAGTCTTAAAATTACATTACATAGAAGAAACGATTAAAATACCCATGTTGCAAACGAAACCATCATCACCACATTTTTTCATTAAACACACGCAGTCGGTTTTAGTAAGACTAATCAGTGGAGTAATCTGTTGATGAATATTCCTTTGGCTTGAATAACTCCTCCTCCAAGTAGCCGGTATAAATGTGGTATATAAAAATTGGCTCCGGCGGGCCATGGAATATCTGACCATCACCCTGGTAACCCTCCATAAGCTGATGTAGTGTCATGGATGGAATGATGGTTTCACATCTTTTGAAAAATTCAATCAACTCCGCCTCGATCCTCTTTAGTTCATCCCTTTTCAGAAGGACAGATTCTAAACAACAACATAAAATGGTAACAACTAATTATGTAAGTAAACAAATGAAATTATAAGAAATGATATTATTAAGGTTTGAAATTAAAGTTGACAGAAATTTTACCTTTTGTTATATTCATTTCAGGAATATGAGGGTAATTTGTCTTATAGGGAGTACCCATCATTTGTGGTAGTGATACGAGATTAGGTTCATAACGGTTCATGAAATCCCAAATGATATTATTATTAAACACGATTAGTAAACGGCGAAATATGGAAGGAAACTCATTAACAATTTCATCAATTCTATTTTGTATGAAATTAACCTCTTCAACATCGTTCATAGGCATGATGGTAGATGAAATTTTAGGGAGATAGTAGATGAGATAGTAAGTTTTGTGAAAAATGATGGTGAAGTGAGCTCCTTATATAGAGGTCAGGCTGGGAATTTGTTCCGAAAATGATGTGACAACTCAACTGACGACTTTAATGAAGTTCTGAGCATGATGTGACAACTCAACTGACGACTTTAATAAAGTTCTGAGCATGATGTGACAACTCAATTGACGACTTTAATAAAGTTCTGATCATGATGTGACAACTCAACTGACAACTTTATTCATTAATTAAAAACTGATAAATATTACAACGATTTTTTGCAGAACCAACAATTAATCATCGTTAAATACATTTCATTAACACTTAATCAGTTGAATATCCTTCGGAAGAAGAACCATTAGGCCTATAAAACTCCTCCTCTATGTAAGTTACATACATTTCAAAGGTTTTAAGACTCTGAAATGGCCCCACGAACATCCGGCCGTCCCCTTCACATAGAGAGTGTAAGGTCCTATATGGGATAACTGTCAAACACCTCTTAAACAGTTCAACTATCTCCAACTTCACTTTCTCCCACTCACATCGCTTCAAGATGACAGTTTCTGAAAATACAAAAACAAAACTTCATAATAATTTTTGCAATTTTTTTGAATGGAAAAATTAGACAATGGATTAAAAGTAACCATACCTTCTGTTACGTTCCTAGGGTGAATGGAAGGGTTGTTCAGACCGTAAATAGGTCCATGCATTAGTTGAAGCGAAGATAGGGGAGGATTGTGACGACTAATGAAATTATTAAGTACATGATTATTCAAAACAATCATAAGGCGGTCGAATAGTAAGGGAAACTCGTTAACTATCTCGTTAATTTTATTTTGATAATAATTCACTAATTGAATGTTAGTCATCACCATGATTAAAGTGTAGTATAAGAGGAGTAATATATTTTAAGAGTAGAGAGAAGATAGTGAGTTGTGTGGAAATAAATTGTTGGGTAAAGGGTTTAAATAGACAAAATTTTAGGGTTTTCATGTTGTGGCCAATACAACAATAATATAAATAAAAGTAAATAAATCAACAAACCAATAAAAACAAATAACTAATTAAATAAAAGTTAAGTCAATACTACATAAAAACCGAAGAAAACAAATACAATGCATAAATATCCGGTACTAGTTACCCTGATCATGGGTATCGTAGTACATGCTCATCTGACTAAACAAAATATCCAACTGCTGCTGCTGCATCTCCGGAGTAGGTAAACGATAGACTTCTGAGAACTGCCTACTAAGTGCAACGGCTACCTCTGGCTCAGCGTGGAAAGGTGGACGCATAAAATGAAGACGGTCCGATGGTGGAAAATAGAATCGGTGAGAAATATCATCGTACCATCTCTCATAGTCTCGAGATACCTCGAAAGGCATCGTAGCTCGTCGAGACCGACTCTTGAAGTTCACCAAGGAAGTCTCGTGGCCCCACATCGTATCGGGCTCCCGACCAAACTCCACATTATAACCGTTCTTTGCTGGACGGTACTCGGTACATGGGATAGGCATAGGCATCGGGATAGTCTGAATGTACCCAAACTGGCGCATACAACGATCAGGCTGGTACGGCTCAACAATGGACTGATATCGAATATAGCCGGAATAGCGAGAATATCTCGCAGAACTCGGCATACGCGTCCAATAAGGCGTCCATCTAACCTGCTCCCTGGTAAACCCGTCCAACCTAACACGCCACATCTGAAAATGGTCAATGTCGCCCTTAAACCGAGGAACGTGCCTCCAAGCATCCACCCGTGGCCTGCCCTCCAAATAATCTCCCCCGTGTGGCCGACACTGGGGGAAGTACTCGTAAATCCATGCCTGCAATAAGGGCAGACACCCACTAACACCGCGAGCCTCTCGTCGCGATGCCATGCCTAGCTGCCGGTACAGATATGCCAAACAAGCGGCACCCCAAGCATACTCTCCAACCTGCTCCAGATCATCAAGTAAGGGTAACAACTGAGCTGACACCCTATCACCAGACTTGTCCACAAACAAAGTCTGTCCCAACAACAATATCAAATAAGCACGTAGGGAGTCCATGCTCAGTCCCTTCCTTGATATGAGCCCTCAAAGCTGACACCAACAAGCCACCACCCTTATATAACGGTGGTGCCACCTCTCCGGGAGGTTTGCCAAAAAAACCTGCCACGGCCCTCTTCAACCCCGCCTCCTCCCTCGAAGAACCGGCAACGGAGGTACCTCGAACAAACACCCTCGTACCAGTAGGCCGGATCCCAAGAATCTCCTCCACATCGTGAAGCGTAATAGTGATCTCCCCGAAAGGCATATGAAAAGTGTTGGTATCCGGCTGCCACCTCTCTATGAAAGCGCTAAGAAGGTTCTCATCCAAAGCTGTCGTGCAGCACATCGTCAACCCAGTCAACCCAGTCAGCTGAAACCTCCTAACAACATCAACCGACACCTCCATGCTCCCTAACCCATCCACATAACTCAGCCTCTCGTAACACTTAATAAAGGACCTAGCCTCCTCGGTCTCAATCCAACTACTATATGCCACATGCCCCCCAAAACTGCGTAACACCGATATGTTACGGGGCCCACCAGAAACTGGGTCTCTAAGGAGCCAATCACTATCGCTGCGCGGCTTCTTCCGCGGCTCCCTCTGCGAACCATCATCCAACCTAGAATAGCGACCAAAGGAGTCCCGAGCTAACCTCTGAGACAACGGTACCTCCAATCTCGATAAAGGTACGGACCGCTGAACAATATCCTCCTCGCCCTCAGACTCGGTGTCCACCAAACCCTCGTCAACAATATCATCTTCCGCTTCCTCGTGACCATGAACAATCTCAGGAACACTACCTCCTACCTCCTCCGACCTCCTCCATGTCAGAAATACCGCTACTAACGGGATTAGATCTACTACACCGAAAAACAATACGACGCTTTGAAGCCGTGACTCTACGGTTCACCGTACGATCTTCGGGAACCATAACGTTCTTTCCTCGATCACCCATCTGCATTTACACAATAAAACATTCAAATAAGCGTTAATAATATTCCAAAAACATATTAGCATCGAAAAAATTAAATTAATCATCTTAATTAACAAACTAAAAAAAAAATTTGGGTTAACCATGGACGGACTTTTAATCAAAAAATTCAAACCATGGTAGGATTTAAATTCTGGAAATCCCACCATGGCTAGACAACTAGATCACACGTCCCACCATGGTGGGATGAAAATTCTGGAATTTCCACCATGGTGGGACGTGTGATCTGGTTGTCCAGCCATGGTGGATTTCCAGAAATTTAATCCCACCATGGTAGGACAACCAAACCACACGTCCCACCATGGTGGAACTTGGGGGAAAATTTTTTTTCCCCCATGGTTGGACGTGTGATTTGGTTGTCCAACCATGGGGGAAAATTTTTTTTCCTCCAAATTTCATCATATCGGGATGAAAAACTCGAAAATAAAACCGATTAATTCTATCTTTATACATATTTACTTACAAACAACAAATAACAACAAATTACTAACAACAAATTACTAACAACAAATTACTAACAAATTGATTTTACAACAAATCTAACAAGAACAAAAACAAACATATTATGAAATAATTAAAAACTAAGACAAAACAAATTACAACAACTAATTACAACAACAACCAAATAACTACAAGTTTAATTAATACAAAAACTAACAACAAACAAATTTAAACATAGTAAACACAAATACAAGAACAATATAAGTAGATCTACAAAAAAAAAAAAAGAGAAGAAATACATACCGGAGCAGGTGGACGGCGGTCGTCCGGCGGGAAGACGGCAAGGGGGGACGGCAGGGGGCGGGACGGCGGCAGTGGTGGCAGTGGTGGCGGTGGGGGTGGTGGGAGAGGATGAGTGTTTTAATTTAGTGGGTTTTGATGAATTTGGGAGAGAATGTGTTTAGAGAGATAAAGGAAAAGGGCAAGTATCGTCTTTTTTATGAAAAACGTCGTCGATGTTTAGTAAAACGTCGTCGATGTTTTACAATCCGGTTTTAATATCAGCGATAACACAAGAAATCTCCCAAGGAATCTTCCAAGTTCCACGAATAGAATTTAATAACACAAAGATTATCTCCTTCAATAGCAATAGACGTGTATCCTAAAGGTTTTGCCGCACTTATGCTTTATCTAAGAGCAAGCGTCTCAACTAACAAAACACTAACATTATCACAAGATTTAGCACCTAGAAGCAAAACTTTCCCAGGGTTTTAATACTGTAACCTAACGCTACATTATTTTTATCTTGTTTAGATCCACTAAAGTTTATCTTGTTAAAATCTTTAGGCGGTTTTTTTCCAGAAAATGTTGTCATTGCAATTTTTATTACAATCAACTCCCCTGATTGGACAGTTGTCTTGATTATCTAAGTCTCTAAATTGAAGGTCAAACCATGTAAAGAAAGAGTTCAAAATAACCTTTGAAATCTTATCAACGTCCACCAAAATATTCTCAAAAATAAATTTATTTATGCTAAACCAAACATTCCACCAAATAAAAGAGGTTTTAAGAAAAGACTTGGGGGAAACATAGTCTTTAAAGGCGTTAAGTTTTTCTACAAAACTTAGCACCTGATCATCCCTCTGGCGATGGGAAAAAGACAATAAACTATCAACCCCAATAGTCTGAGAAATGTTCAACAAAGCAGGGCAATTAAAGAAAAAATGGTCATGATCCTCTGTATGATGGTTACAAAGGATACAATGCATAGGCACAGGCACAGGCACATGCACATGCACATGCACATGAGATCGCTGAAGTATTTCCTTCATAGGAAGACTATCTACACAAGATTTCCAAAGAAAGAATTTAATCTTGGGCGAAAGGTCACACTTCCAAACCCAGGCGAAAGGGCATATACTATCACTATAGTTAAAAACCCCTTGTACTAGCCAAGCAGCACACTTAACCGAAAAAAATCCGTCAACTGATACGCCCTATCCCATAGAATCAGGTATATCATTACAAGGAATAGGGATATCAAAAATTTTATTAACAATGTCAATATTAACAATAGAATTTAATATCGTGACGTCCCATTGTTTATCAGATGTGATTAACTCACAAACCAATAAGTTATTATCTATTAAAAAAGTGTCATTAGACAATTGCCCAATGGGTTTATGGAAAACCCAATTATCCGCCCAAAACCTAATGCTTTTCCCGTTGCCAACATACCATCTAAGACCTTTCCTAAATAAATCTCGAACAAAATAAGTTTATTCCATTGCCAAGAACATCTTTGCGATGGAGAATGTCCGAAAAGAGATTCATTTTTCAGATATTTTTTTTTTATAAAGGTAGTCCAAATAGTAGTTTTTTCTGTTAAGATTTTCCATAAAAGTTTAATCTGAAATGCTTTATTTAAAGCTTCAGCTTTACAAATACCAAGCCCTCCCAAAGACAAAGGACGACAAATTCTATCCCAACCGACGAGGTTCAGACCTTTGCAGTCCTTTTTTTGTTCCAAAAGAAATTTCTAAATTTTTTATCAATCTCTTTGTGAATATAGGATGGAACAACGAAATTCTGCATTTGGAAACTTGCCTTAAACGCCAGATTAGCTTTAAGAAGCACAAGTCTTCCCACTTGGGAAATAGAATTAGCTTTCCATTTTGACAATTGATTACTCGTGTAGTTAGTGATATCAACAAAAGTGTTTTTTGTCACTCTATTATCAATATAGGACAACCCAAGTATTTGCCCAAGTGAATAGCTTCTTTCATATCAAGTACACCACGAAAGGTGACTCTATGAGACCGATCTATATTTTTAGTGCATTGATAGAGAAGATTTATCGTAATTAACCTGTTGTTTTGACATAAGACCGAACTTATCTAGAATGACTTTGATACTTCTACAACCATCCAAAGAAGCATTAGCAAAATTAATCGTATCATCCGCAAAGGTTAGAAAATGCACTTTGGTAATTCCAAAGCCTATATTAACCCCTATGCCACTCTTTCTATTCCCACTCTTAAGCTGAAGCGTTCGGGCAAGCAATTCAGCGCAAATAAAAAAATATAAGGCGAAAGTGGGTCCCTTGCCGAATCCCTCTGCACGAGAAAAAAACCTCCCCAGGGGATCCATTGACAAGCTAAATACCAATTGGGAAAACGTTTCCTCAATATAATCCCATTCTAGTTTATCATAAGCTTTTTCCATGTCAACTTTAATAGCAATCCAACCTCCTTTACCACCCTTGCGTTTAAAAGAGTTAAAAATTTCATGAGTTAGAAGGATATTATCCTAAATAAAGCGATTAGGAGTGAAGGCGCCTTGAAAAGATGGATGATTTTGTTTAAAATAACTTTTAAACGATTAGCTAAATTTTTTGAAATAATCTTATAAATAGTTGAGCAGAGACTAATAGGTCTAAAATGGTTAGCAGTTCAAGGATTATCGATTTTAAGAATTAGTGCTAGAAAAGTGTAATTAATTTATTTGAGAATCTTTCCAGAATGGAAGATAGCTATAACAGCTTTTACAACCGATTAGCCATGGATTCACTATTAGCTCACATAATTCCCAATTATCCATACAACATAAAAATGAGGAAACAAGAGGTTCTAATGCAAAGGCTGGTTGGAATATCTTGATAAAACACAATTTCTCATTTGTGACACGTCACAAGCTTCTGTTACCAAGCCTAAGCAGCTGACATGCTAACCTTATTTATGCACAAAGACGATCAACTCTCGACCAGTGATTACTGAGATCAAAGTTGGACCTGAAATTTTGTACCTTCATCATATACAATGATATAGCAAATCCAGTAACTTAGCTTTACAAGTAGGAAGACAAAAATCTGAACACCAAACAATAGACTCATATCCGATTGAGTCATTTAAAAGGTTGCTTATGCAGCTAACACTGAACATCAGGCTGCTAGCATCTCATTGATTCAAGGCTTCAGCCTTGGTACATGTAGCCATATACTCCGTCTTGAGTGTATATATAACGAGAATGGAGTGAAGCTAGCATCTCATAGCTAGGCTGGTGAGAATGGAGTGAAGCTAGGGTCTAGTGTCTGGTGAAGCTAGTTTATTAACAGCTGAAGAATTGAACGTTACGAAATTTACACCTCAAGAGGGGAATGCCATGACAAACCATTTTCACCTCATTACGGCCACCTGTGGCAGCTGTGCATGTG
Source organism: Heliosperma pusillum (assembly GCA_022085475.1). Taxonomy (NCBI): domain Eukaryota; kingdom Viridiplantae; phylum Streptophyta; class Magnoliopsida; order Caryophyllales; family Caryophyllaceae; genus Heliosperma; species Heliosperma pusillum. Next base: position 9,287 of record JAIUZE010001841.1, on the reverse strand, counting down.
TAGGAAATCAGATGTTTGAGGTAGAAGTATTACCGCGTGCTTAAGAGCTTCAAAATCTTAGATGGTCAACAATAAAGAAAGAGCTCTCATTCCGTCAACGAATGATCCTCTTTCTTTTGTCCACACCTTTCCATCTTACACTGTTGATTTATCCCCAAAAGAAGGTCATGGATTTCCATTGCCTTTACACTACCAGAAACAAATTTGTGGATACAACCATTAAGCTCAATAGAGCTTCCCCCAGCCAACTTCTTAACATCCAAACTTCTCATTTTTTTCCTTACCAACCTGGATTCACTCCATTCTCCAATGGCGGCATATGTATTGGAAAGAAGGGTATAATTCCCGCTATTATGTGGTTCCAAAATTAATAGATGTTGCAAAGCTTTTGCAGCAAGGGATGAATCCCCTTGGGTTCGTGCACAAGCAAGAAGTGATCCCCATATAGCAGCGTTAGCATTGAAGGGCATCCTTCTTACTAGATCTTCCGCCTCTTGTAGGAAACCTCCACGCCCTAGCAAATCTATCATACAACCGTAGTGTTGAATCTTCGGTGCAATCCCATACTTTGAGCTCATGGAGTTAAAATATGTGCGCCCCAACTCAACTAACCCGACATGACTACAGGCCGAAAGAATTCCAATAAAACTGATCTCATTCGGCCTAGTTCCCGCTCTTTCCATACGAGAGAACATCTCCAATGCTTCCCTTCCTAGCCCATGGAACGCCAAACCTACTATCATTGTCGTCCAAGAGACAACAGTCTTACATGGCATACTCTCGAAAACCTGCAAAGCCTTCGGTATGTTTCCTGACTTTACATACATATCAACTAGAGCATTGCAAAGACGAACGGTCATACGCATGTTGTGCTGGTGAATGAAGCCATGGATCCACTGACCCAATTCGAGCGCACCCAAGTCAGCACAAGCTGAAAGAGTAGCCAACAACGCAACCTCATCAAGCTCGACATCTTCTCCCTTCATCATATGAAAGATTTCAATAGCCTCCTCCGGCCTCTTTACATGTACATAGCCAGCAATCAAACTAGTCCAAGAAATCACATTCTTTTCCCTCATACTTTTAAATATCTCCTGTGCACTATCCATGTCCCCAACACCAGCATAGCCAGCAATTATCGCATTCGACAACACAACATTGTTCAACCTCGACATTTCATCAAATACCCGGCGTGCATCGTCCATATACCCACATGATGAATACACCTGGACAAGAGCAATAGCAACATGTACATTCTCCTCAAACCCAATTCTTATCGCCTGCCCATGTACCTGTCTCCCCACATTACCATCCAAAACCCGACTCGCCGCCCTTAGTACAAACGGAAAGCTATAACTATCGGGTACAAGTCCCGCTACTCGAATGTTATTGAACAAAATGATTGATTCTTTAGCAGAAGATTGGTGCAAAGATAGAGACTTGATCATAGTGTTGAAAAGATATATACTGGGTTTATATTTATGCCTGAAAACAACGTGCCGGTAACCCGAAAAGCCGATTCTAGAGCATGTATCAATGAACTTTGAAAGGATAAAGTTGTCATTCCAAAACCCAGTAAAAATAAGAAATCCATGGAGCTGATTTATGTGTTTTAATGAACAACAAAGCTTGAGTTTTGAGATTAGTATGTCATGCATAGTAGTATAGTACAGTTCCAATGTTATTGTCTCTCAAACCTTGTCTTAGTATGTTCAATTGTAATGGCTATTCTTCAGTCTTCACTCTTTTAAGTTGGATACAATATTCTCTTTACGTTTGCCAAAAAAAATGTTGAATACAATCAAAACTATCTTTTTTTAGGACACTCTGCTAGTCGATCAAAGCGACTTCATGTTTCTAGCCATTGTTATGATTTCAAATTCTCAATAGAAGAAGAAACGTTGGAGTTGAAAAACCTATGATGTACTCCTCGGCTATTAACTTTTCTATGGTGTACTGTGTACGCCTCCGTTATTTACTTTTCTATGATTATCCCTCGACTATTGACTTTTTTTATGGTGTATTCTTACAATTTCGAAAAGACACGAAATACCCCTGAATTTTCTCAAAGGTTCGCTCCTTGGCCAAAAATTAACATTTTGTTAGTCTTTTCCATTAAGCCAAGATTTGTGGCCAATTAATTCCAAATTAAGATTTACTAACCCTTTCTTCTACCTCTAAACCTTTCTTCCACCTCCATTTCATCACCTTTAACTAGACCTGGCAAACGGATCAATCGGATCGGGTTTGGGTCGGGCCAGTTAGCGTCGGGTCAGTTCGGGTCTCTTGTTGATTTCGGGTTAATACGGATCAATCGGATCGGGTTTGGGTCGGGCCAGTTAGGGTCGGGTCAGTTCGGGTCTCTTGTTGATTTCGGGTTAATTCGGGTCGGGTCGGGTTATTTCGGGTTTCGGGTTCGTTTCGGGGTTTGTTGTCGGGTTCGTTTCGGGTCAACCGGGTCGGGTTATTTTGGGTCGGGTCATTTTCGGGTCAAAGAATAAGATACAAAAGACCATTTTAAGTCTTTTTGGTTCAATTAAAGCTATGTTTTGTCGGGTCGTTTTCAAGTTGAGTGATTTTGAATCGGGTTATTTTCGGGTCGGGTCAGTTACGGGTCAAGAGAGATCGGGTCATGTTCAGGTCTGGTCGGGTCCAATCGGGTTTCGGATCACATTCGGGTGTTGTAGTTCGGGTTAATTTCGGGTCACGGGTCAGGTCATTCGGATCGGGTTTATCGGGTCGGGTTGCTTTTGCCAGGTCTACCTTTAACTTATCTATCTACATAATCCCCTCCTCTACTACTTTTCTTTTTTATCACTATATATATGACATTTACTTCCTCTTTTTACTATACTCAAAACCATTGTAAAAAAATGAAACTTTTGTGCTAAATTTCACAAATACTTCATTTTAATGATTACTCTATTTCAATTAATATTTCTTCAAACACCTTAATGTTGGCGAAGATTAATTTAATTATTCTCTTAATGTGTAAAAGAAATCGACCGAATTCTACCTAGCTTGGAACATATTTGAAGCAAAATCAATTTGGGGATGATGTCACATGTGCATATTAGTAGTTGATACTTGACAATGGCTGAAGAACAGCAGACACAGAAACATGGAGAAGGATTGAATAATTCTTATTAAGTAAAACACATATACACAATCAACTTATATGCTAACTACAAGTCTATTATTAAGGAAACTAAAAGATATTATACTATATGAGACAATATATGTACAAGGATATTATATGCTAGGATATTGGACAATATCAAGAATAATATCGTCCAATACTCCCCCTCAAGTTGGAGTACTTGGTATGCCAATGCCCAACTTGGACTGAAGAAGCTCGAAAGAATCTACGCCTAAAGCCTTCGTGAAAAGATCTTCAATTTGTTTCTTGCTTCGTATGTGCGAAGCCGTGACGGTGCCTTGAATGAGATGTTGACGGATAAAATGATACTTGATCTCAATGTGCTTGGTCCGATCGTGAAAGACCGGATTCCTTGCAATGTGCAACGCAGCTTGGTTGTCACAGAAAATCCTCATGGGCTGCTAGTGATCAACTCCTAAAGATTGAAGGAAAGATTTGAGCCAAATAAGCTCACTAGTTACCACAGCCAAAGCACGATATTCAGCCTCTGCCATGGATCTTGCAACGGTTATCTGTTTTCGTGCCTTCCACGAAATGGGCGAATGTCCCAAAGCTACAAAGTAGCCAGTTAATAATTGTCGGGACAATGGGCAAGCAGCCAAGCAGCCTAATCTGAGTCCGAATAGCCTCGTAAAATGAAATCACAGGTTTTGTCTATCACAATTCCCTTACCCGGAGTTCCTTTAATATAACGAAGAACCCGAAAAGCCGCATCTAAGTGTTCTTTCCTTGGGGCGTGTACGAACTGGGATAAGATATGGACGACGTACACCAAGTCGGGCCGTGTTATAGTCAAATAAATTAGTCGTCCCTCTAATCTCATATACTTCATTGGGTCTTTCAACAAATATCCTTCCGCCAAAGCTAACTTATGATTTGGTTGAATAGGTGTAGTGACGGGTTTTGCACCTTCCAAACCCGCATCTTTCACGATTTCCAAAGCATGCTTGCGTTGGCTGAGAAAAAGTCCTTTTGACCCGGTGGCTACTTCGATCCCCAGGAAGTATTTAAGCCTGCCAAGATCCTTGATGCCAAAACTATGATCAAGAAAATTTTTAAGACGATTGCTAGCCTCTTCATTGTCACTTACGATAATCATATCGTCAACATATACCAATAACCCAAGAAATACACCATCATGATTATAAGTAAAAAAGGAGTAATCGGCCAAGGATTGGACAAAACCGTACCTTGTCAAAGAGCTTGTTAACTTGGCAAACCAATTTCTCGATGCTTGTTTCAAACCATACAACGATTTTAAAAGCTTGCACACTTTGTTTGAGCCATTCTGGCCGTATCCCGGTGGCATTCGCATATATACTTCTTGATCAAGATATCTGTGTAGAAAGACATTATTAACGTCAAGTTGCTATTGACCACCCCTTTGCAACAGCCACGGCTAGCAAGCATCTAACACTCGTCATTTTGGCAACGGGAGCGAAGGTCTCGTGGTAGTCAACCCCTTCTACTTGAGTAAAACCTTGAGCTACTAACCTTGCCTTATATCGTTCAATTGTACCGTCTGCCTTGTACTTTACCTTGTAAACCCATCGACATCCAATAGGTTTCTTTCCGTTGGGAAGGTCCACAATTTTCCACGTACCATTTGCTTCTAATGCTGTAACTTCCGTCGCCATGGCCTGTCTCCATGTGGCCTGTTTTGCAGTTCAAAATAATTTTGTGGCTCGACAATCGCATCAATATTTTTCAAGAAATTCATGTGATTAATAGAAAAATAATTAGTAGTGACATAAATAATCATAGGATAACGGGTACCTTTATTTGTGGGTGTCGATTGGTCGTGACGAGCATTCGTGACGGGGTTTATGATGCGTGTTGATTTGCAAATATAATCCTTTTTCCAATATGGCTCAAATCGTTCACGGGCACCTCTGCCAACTGGTTCTTCTGTCACTGCAGATCCTGCCCCTGGCTCATCATGTTGCTATTGGTTTGTACTAGCATCTTCATTGTCACTATCACTCCCCCTTTCACTCGTGTGTTCCTGATCATGGCTTTCGGTGGTCACAAATACGGACGGGTCAGGAATATTGTGCTGTAAATTTTGTTGTTTATCCCCAAAGTTTATATCGTCATAAGGAAAAACATGCTCGTAAAAGATTACATCTCTTGACTAAAAAAGACTTCATTGCTTGAGATCTTATACCTCCCAACCCTTTTTACTATGTGGGTATCCAACAAATATACACCGCTTGCCTCACTCATGAAATCTATCTTTCGGTTTCTCTTTATTATGGGCATAACACAAGCTGCCAAAAACACGTATGTTATCTAGACTAGGCCGTTTTCCATATAGAACTTCGTAAGGGGTCATTCCATTAATTACACGACTGGGAGTTCAATTTATTAAGTACACAGCGGTTAGAATACACTCCCCCCAAAACTCAATAGGTAAATTCGCTTGAAAACGTAGTGCCCTAGCTTTTTCTAGTATGTGTCGGTGATTCCGTTCTACCCTTCCATTTTGTTGTGGGGTATCGATATTACTAGTCTGGAAGAGTATCTCATGTTCCCCATAATAGTCTCTCATTGTCCCCGAAAGAAATTCGGTTTCATTATCGCTTTGCACCACTTTAACTTGCTTATCAAACTGGGTCTTTGTCATGTTACAAAAATTTATCAATAATTGGCTCGCTTCTCCCTTATCACGCATAAGATATACCCATACTCCTCTACTTCGGTAATCGACAATGGTGAGGAAATAGTGTGCTCCTGACATGCCTTTTGTACTATATTTTCCCCATATATCACAGTGTATAAGAGAAAACAAATCACTACTTCGTTTATTATTAATTGTAAAACTTGACCGAGTTTGCTTGGCTCGACAACATGGGTCGCAAAAATCACTAGAATTCCAAAATAAATTAAAATCAACTAAATTCGCGAAAAAGAGGCAAAATGGTGCTAGACGGGTGCCCGAGCCTTTTGTGCCAGAGTCGTGCATCCCCACTCATGTTTGCACGTGCTATGATTTCCTCTCGATCATGCTTGAAATTATAAACCCCGTCTTCATGCTCACCCCGTCCAATCTTCATCCTCGTAGATTGGTCCTGTATAACACAATGATCCGTGTAAAAATCACTACACAATTATTTTCTTTAATCAATTGTTGTATAGAAATTAGATTGCAAGTTAAAGACGGACCATATAACACATCTTTGAGCATAAAACTCTCGCTCAATTTTACACGTCCATGTTCGTGCGCCACTATGCTTGAACCATCGGGTAATCCAACCGTGGACGTTCTTCCTTGCCATATATCACAAAGCAAATCTCGTCTTCGTGTCATGGGGTGTGATGCTCCACTATCTAGTAACCAATTACCAACGATTTTATTGCTCATACCTGGTGGTTTTTGGCTACCGTCTGCTTTGGTTATCAATATGCTTCTTAGTTGAACTACCTCATCCACGGTCAATTCTGGCCTCAGTAAGTCTGCGTCACTGGTCGTAGCCGCATTAGCAACCTGAAAAGAATTGTTATTTCCTCTACCACCACGACCACGAGCTCCTCTTCTGCCACGGCTTCTCCCTCTGTTTGGATACCCGTGTTTTGTATAGCAAGTTTCTTCAGTGTGATAGTGTAACAACCCGAAAAGTACCCGATTTTTCTAGTAAAAATATTTACTAACACTTTTCAGTAGAACTTAAGTTTTTAAAATAGGAATTTTTGTTCCGAGTCTTATTTTGAAATTCCGCGTTCGTATTTGGAATTTTTGAGAGATTTCATGAAAAGACCGTTTTTAGTCGTCTTTGACTTTTCTTGACTTTTTAAGTCGTCTTTGACTTTCCTTGACTTTTTAAAAGTCGTCTTCGATTTTTCTTGACTTTTAAGTCGTCATAAACTTTTCTTGACTTTTAAGTCATCTTTGACTTTTCTCGACTTTTCAGTCAACTTTGACTTCCGTTGACTTTTTCCCGACTCGCTCATAAGATGAAGACCGAAATTTTATTTAAAAAAATAATATTTTTGATTTATTTTTATTTAGATTTATTAAGATTTATCATAATTTAATATAATTATTTTGAATTTATTCGGAATTTAAAGAATAACGTTTACGGTTTTAACCGAACGTCATTTAACTATTCCCGACGCATCGTAATGCGCGCAACAAAATCGAAACTCGACTTTGGCATGAGTCACACGTTGAGGTCATCGCTTTCCACTCACCAGTAGATGTTTTATTTATTTTGATTAAAATAATCAAAATATCTAGATATTTACTTACTTTATCGATCCGTCAACGAAGATTACGCAAATCGAGCAAAAACAGACCGAATCCTCACCATGCCACACGGTCCATTTAGTCCTCTAATAGGGCTTGATATTTCATTACTTTTGATTATAATATTATAATATCTAGATATTATTTTTACTTTATCGATCAGTTAACGAAAACTACGCAAAACGCTCGAAATCGGACCCGACAAGCTCAACATCACACGGCTCCCTTACCCACTCTTAAGCCTTGATATTTTCATTATTTTTCATTTTAATATCATAATATCTTGATATTAACTTTATCGTAAATTATATTTAATCATTTACCGTAAAATAATTATTAAACGCGAGTCAATTACGGAACAACAATTTTAAAACTCAACACCTTTATTTGTCTATAAACTCACGTCCAACTCCACTCCACTTTACTCACAAACACCTTTTCACTTTTCAACAAATCAAATAAAGATCAAAATATCACTTTCTTTAATCGTTCTTCGTGTTCTTCATCGTTCATCAATTGTTCTTCATCGTTCTTGAGCAAAACCTCCATAAATCCTTCATTTCTTAATTAAATCCTTCCTAATTTATATTTCTAGGATCTCCTCTTCGCTCTCCATCTTCTAGTACGTTTTAAATTCAATTCCGTCAAGATCGTTTTCAACACTTTAATTATGAGAAATTGAGTTTAAGTTCTAATAATTGTTTTTCTTGTTATTTCTTATAGGGGAAGAGTTTGAAGACGAATTTGGGGACTCTTATATTTTTGGTGAAGACTAGTAGAAGGGTTTTCTTAATTATTACTTCTTATTATTTTGTGCTAAGTGGGTTTTGCTAGCTAAGGTAACGATTCCGAGTTACTCGACGAATAAATGTTACATAGCTTTAGTTTTAGTTAATATTATTGTCACTTATGATTTTTAAGTAGTAATATGATAAGTAGTTATTTTTATTAAGTGGTATGAATAATTAGTATAATTAGTGTTCTTGCCATATTTTGATGATTAGTTCATAATCATGATTTTTGTATGCATGATGGTTGAATTGGATGTTTAAAATGGTTGTTGTTAATTAAAATCATGTTAGAATCAATTGGTGTTGGTGGTGGTGTTGGCCGTGGAAGTGGCCGTGTAGGGTGGTTGGTGAACCGGACCAAACCAGCCGGTCCAGGCCGGTCCAGACCGGTCTGGGCTGGTCCATGGTGGGTCCGGGTTTTGGTCTTTGGGTTGTGTCAATGTTTGATTGTTTAATTGTTGTTTTGACGGGTTTTAATTATGTTAAAGCATGCGGGAAATAATTAGAAACGGTTTTTAGTAAAACCGTTAAAAAGGCCAAAACAGCCCATTGAGCCAAAACAGGCCGTGGGGCCCATCAGGCCCATGTGGGGTCCGGCCCAACTCAGCCCGTGGGTCCCACTTTGGGACTTGTGACGGTTTTTGAGTTATCGTCATTTTTATCGTGTTTTGTAATATTTAGCAAGTGGGAAATATTAATAAGTAAAATATTTAATTAAAAAGGTTTTTCATAAATTATTATTTCTCACATGTTAGAAATTATAAGATGAGGTCGTAGTTTAATTTGTTATCATTTAAGTCAAACGGGTTTTTGGGTATAATATGATAATTCACATGTTAGAAGTAGTAATAAAATAACATGTAATGAATATGTTGATTTTATGTCTATGTGATAAAGACTCTGCTTCTAGCCGGTTTGATCCAACGGGTTTGGTCAAACTAAGATCTAGTCAGCCCCGATTTGACTGATGACCCGTCGCGGGACTCGGGTCGGGGATTTTGTCTTCAAGTAAAGTTGTATTTAATTATGAATTAGCCTTAGTAGATATGAGGCGATATGATATTTTATTATGAGTTATATGCAATTAGTC